>MZNV01001671.1:0-15183 GCA_002081555.1 Protostelium mycophagum | reverse complement strand
CAAGCAAGCAGGTGGTGTGTGGAGATTTCCACCCAATCTGTATAAAGCATGCTCTGGGCACATAAAAGCTTATAAGTCATTCTCTAAATATTTGTTATAGTTTGTATATGTAAATAAATATGTGTGCTAAAAGCATGATTCAAGCAGACACAAAGAGAAACACTACACATAAGGCCCTGTTTGCCATGCCACTGTGTGGCAAGGCTACTATCATTCAGGATGCAGTGTTTTCCACCCAGTCTGTATAAAGCATGCTTTGGGCACACAAAAGCTTATAAATGTTTTGCAGAGAATTTACAAACTGATGACAGGAAGCAAGCATTCAGTGTGTGTTGAGTTGTAGATAAATCCGCTGTATATCGTTTATATGATGAAAACAAAAACCTTTTAACGAACGATGTCAGACAAAATGAAGAACAATCCCAAAGAACCCAGCACTACATCGATCTCAGCACCTTCACCTGCACCTTCAGCGACCCTTGTCTCACAGGCAGTGAAGGTAGGAGAAGAGCAGAAGGAATGTCATTTGCTCATTTTATAGAACAATGACGCTCAATCGCTTGCAACGATGCAATCCATGGATATGGTGGAAGGCAACACAAGATATTTAGGTTATTTAGCTCGATACCGCACTGTCTTAGTCTCCGCCACAAGGTAAGGGAACGTCATGCATCTTTACTTCATCTTTCGAATGAAATTTTTATGTCAGCAGATATCTCGCTTTTACTTCTGATGTCGGAGAAGCCTTTCGCCCTCTGGTAAAACCGTTGATCGTTAGAGCAGCTTATGGTGTTAGTTGGGCTTACGTGCTTGGTGATGTCTCTTGGGAAGGTGCTTGATCTACATCTTTAAAAAAAATAATCTCTCCAGGTTACAAAGCCTGGAAGATACAGAATGATCCTTCCACTGTTGGAGGGATGATGTTCAAGAGGGCCGTCTTTCAAGCGATTGCCAGTATGGCTCTCCCCGCCTTCACCATCCATTCTGTTGTCAAATACTCAGGAAAAATCTTCTCAAGTGGGTCCTCTCCTCTAAATATATCTAAATGTATATAGAGTCAGCAAACCCAACTCTGAGAACTTGGGGCCCAACTGTGTCTGGCCTCGGTGTTGTCCCTGCTCTCCCCTTTATGTTTGATCACCCTGTCGAAAAGGCACTCGATTTTACGTGGGAGGTCAGCGGCCTTCAAGCAGAGATCATTATTAATGTCTTTAGACATTGGAAGAGAAATTGCTTGGAAAGTTACACACGTCCGAGAAGACACCAGCACTCTTCCCCGGTAGTCCTAAATATGCCTCCTCTGTACTTGAAGAGGCATCGGCCCAGATCAAAGCGCAGCAAACAGAGGAAGATGATGCAGACAGAGCATCAAAGACAATGGAATAGATCATCAACCTTTTTATTTATTTATTTTTCCAATTTTCACTGATATATCAATAATAATTTCCTCATTACAATAAATGCACTTTGCACTATTAATACTATTATACTATTAATATTGTATTATTAATATTATTATAATATATTAAATACTACTAATACTATAATACTATCAATACTATTATACTGCCCAGAAGTAAAATTTATAATTTTCTTGATATTTATTCATAAATGGTTGGTGAACTTCATTCGCCGAACAAACTACACCAGTCATCGCAAAAAAGGGAATACTCTTCCATTCATTGTCATCTGGTTGAGAGACGTGATGCAACAGACGAAGGATCCACAGAGGACGTGGCAACATAAAGGTGAGAAATACCATCTAGATGTAACATCGCTTTCCATTTCTGATGTTCCAGAACTCGATCCAAGCGCTCTGTTTGAAGATGTGAAAGTGTCTTCAGATTCCGACAAAGGACCGGAGGAGAGGTAATCTTTTTTATCTTCTGTAGTCGTTGACGTAGTAGGATGGGTGCCTCCTCCTGTCGATGTCAAGAGAATGATGAATTCTATAACATATATAAAGATAAGATGTACCTCTTTGGTGGTTCCTCACGCCAAAACAAACTCTTCTCAGACCTTCACTGTTTTCATTTCGGTAATACATCAAACGCACAACGCATCACACCTCAATTTTATAGTGACAAAAAAATGGGAGAAGATAGAAGCAAGAGAAGGAAGGCAACCTCTCGCTCGAAGCGGTCACACCACAGTATTCCATAACGGTCAGTTCTCCTCATGACAAACATTTCCACGCGCTGACTATCGAAGGTTCTGTATGGTTATTTGGTGGTAAAGTGAGTGAAAACATTATTATGGATTTTATGTTTGAGATTATTTCTTGCAAGTATAATCCTGTAAATACTAAATGTCTTTAGACAACAAGCTACCGTGCAGACCTTCACAGATTTGACTTGGGTATGTTCTGGATATATTATTATCAATTAATAATTTAGAAACCAAAAGATGGATAGAATATCGAGCAGAATCACCAGCAATAGCAGCAAGTGATATGGAGCCACCACCCATCATATTACAATATTATAAAGGAAAGGTAACATATATCTATTATCTAATCATTTCATTTAACCTGTACAGCCACCATCGAAAAGATACGCACATGCTGCGGCTGTGTACGACAATGCAATGTACATATGCGGGGGGTATGATATCATAATATGGAATCACAATGAATAATCTGTAGTTATGACCAGCATGGGCTTGCATGTGGAGACGTGCACAAATTTGATTTTAAGACATTCACTTGGACACAATTGACACTTTGTCATCCGTAAGTGTGATAGTTTATATCGAATTAAAGTATGTCAGTGCTAGTCTAGTATCCTCTAATGGGCCCTTACCATCCTTCTGGGGGCATTCAGTTGTTGTATACGGGGCATGTTTATATATTTTCGGTGGTAAATCTGAAAATGGTTTTCTGAGCCGTTTTTATCAGTTCAGTTTTGGTAAGATTCGATTTCATCATTCATTCTTTGTGAATAATAATAATCATCAGCCACAAATATGATTGCTGAGATAAAGAGTGATGGGAAAGCTCCCACATCGAGGTGAAGAGATCTTATACTATATATAGTATTCAAATGATGTAGATGGCATCATTCAGCAGAAGTATGGGGAGACAATATGTACATATTTGGGGGTAGTGATGCAGCTACGTGTTATGCTGACTTTTATACATTCAATTTCATCACAAGATCATGGCGCAGACAGGTACTATTTTAAATCAATAATGCGAAAAGAAATAAATGATATAGGTCGCTGAAAACATAACGTCCAGAGCGAGACACAACGGATGCACATGGAATAACAAATATTTTGTGTTTGGTGGTTTGAACGGATTTCAGTTCATGTTTGATGATCTCAAAGTACACTCTCTTGGTCAGTTTTATTATAGATCATATGATATATGATATAGGTTGATATGATATATGATATATGATATAGATATATGATATATGATATATGATATGAAGGTTATTGAATACTGATAGATTGGTTTGAGGAAGAAGGCGAAAATAGTTTCTCAACTGATATGATTGATCTATTGGATAATAAAATGTCTTATCCTGATATCATATTTTCTGTGGAGGATAGAGAGATCATGGCACATAAATGTATCCTCTCTGCAAGGTGATATAATAATTTTAAATATCTAACATCCCAGGTGTGAACCATTTAAAATCATGTTTCAGAGCCAGATGGTTGAAGCGAAGAATGGAATAGTTCATATAGACGGTAATATTAATCCCAAAGTATTGCAATAACAATCAACAGGGGGATCGTACAGAACATTCATGGCCTTATTAAAATATATATACAGCGGTCATGCCCCCATACTCATTGTAGATGACACTGAAGATCATCACCATATCACTGTAAATACATTCCTTATTCATACGATATCATGACATGACATCAGATTGAGGAGATGATCGAGCTGCTAAAATTAGCAGATAGATACCTTTTGAGATATCTCAAGCGGCAGTGTAGCAGGGCACTGAAGCCATACATTGAGGTGAACAGTATTTACTGCTTTACCATGATAACATTGCACAGGTGAATAATGTGATATCTTTATACGATCTATCAGAGGTATACAACGCACCAGAGTTGAGAGAGATAAGTTTTAGATGGATGTTGGAGAACTTCGTGGAGATGGTATCGGAGGATGGCCCATTCTCTCCCCTCAATCTTCAATCGCAAGATCACCCCGCTGATTTGTATTCCAGACTATGCAATATGATGCTATTATAATCGTTATTGTGAATATCATTATCACCATGCACAATATGATCTTGTTCTTTATTGTGAGTTAATGCTCCAAAACCAAGCGAGGGTTATTGACGATATAAGGACCATAATTCAATAAAGTCTTCACTCCCAAATACCCGATCAAAATCCAGAATCCCAAGAATGTAAATTTGACCAATATTCCAAACTCGGCTGTGAATATTAAAACAGGTTCAATTCTATAATGGATGATAATGAAATATTAAAGTACTCACCAGTGGGGGTGAATAATACGAGGGCGATGATGACAAACAAGACCAGGAGAATAATGAAAAACTAGTTTATGTCATGCCAATGTTACCTGATCTAAACTCACCATTTGGCTCTCTTTCTCAGAACCTACAAAAGGTGATGGATTGTGTCTGTCAACAATGTAGTTCCCAAGGAATAAGTCGAATGCGTCCTGTTTAATGTTATATTGGATAGATATATGTCACTATATTGGATAGATATATGTCACTATATTGGATAGATATATGTCACTATTGGATAGATATAACTATTCTCACTTGGTACTGTCCATCGGTAAAATTGTTGTAGTAGTATCTCTTCATCGAGTTGATACCATCATCAAGAGCACCACGAGTACTTCTCTTTCCAGTTCTGCATCAACTGAGAATGCTATACTATATATATACTACTATATATAAAATATGTACAAAATATATACTACTATGTACTATATATACTACTAATACTATATATACATTATAATTACCTGGTAAAGTCTGCCTTGAGCGCACCGGTACCGGTATATTGAACACTCATAGCATCTCCATTATTTGCCCAAACTATGATTGTTAAGTATAAATATATTGATTGATAATACTCACTGCTCTTGAACATCTTCTCAAAAGTATCATACTTGTTGAAGTTGTCTCCAGGTTGTAGAATACCGAGTTGAATCAGTTGCTGGTTGAGGACATATCTTGCTACTATGCTTTGAACTACATTCGTTCGATCCAAATTATCCACACAGTTCACTCTGACTGCTCCCTTCTGCTTTGCCACAATATTTCCGTCTTTATTTAACAAGAAATACCTATCAAAGATGAGAGATATATTGATGATGGGGTATTTACTGATGTGAGTTGATATCTTCCTTCATTTGGTCAAGCAAAAAGCTTAATCTCTCGTATTTCATTCCTTTCACTTCCTTATGGAAATCGTACGCCACATATCTATCATATCATTATAAGATAATCACATATATATATATGTACATACTTTAGCTTCTGAGCATCTATAGATCTCATCTGTCCTTCGAATGAGTAACCTAATGCTAACTCTGGTCCCTTATGGTCTATCAAATTCACCGCAACAACGTGCCCATAGTTGGAAAATAATTCTTCCAAGTGCTTCTTGCATGCTAAAGACTGATCGATATAAGCTAAAACGTATTTCACATATGTAATGTAGATAAATCTTACGGAATCAGCCTCACTGTGGGTGAGCAGAGGCTTTGGCTTGTATGCCAAATTTGCCTTTTGCGACCAGTATACTGGTATAGAACCCCTCACTACAACGAAGGACACGTGATGTCCATCATATGCCACGATCTGCTCAGTCTCTACATTGTTCGCCACATTTCCTTGGCTATCTATGCCACGAACATTGTAACGTGTACCTATTATATTTGAATATTTTATAATTAGATAATTATTTACGTACCTGCTCTCTTCCAATTTCTTCGAGAGATCAAGATGTAATCGAATCTCTTGTTACTGATCACGGCAGATTCACTCTGAACAACTGGTATAGTGAAGGATTAATACTGACATGTGTTATCAATTAATAGAATAGGATACATCCCATCATGAGTGGCTGTATCCATCTATCGAGGTTCTATATAACGTCAGTATTGTTTTATAGGAATCCCAACAATATATGATTGCACCTTATCTGTGGTACGGATAAGAGGGTCTAGTAAGAATTTGTTCCAGAAGAAGCGTTGGTCTGCCTGACTCCAGTGAGGGGCGGTGTTGTTGTTTGGTTCCTGTGCAAAGGAACTTTGGAGCTTCCTTGTGATGTCTAAACCATGAGTGAAATAAAATCTTCCTTTAGTGAGGATCGTGTTCAACATGGCCAAGTATCTCTCTTCATCTTGCTCCTACACAAATTAGAGGGAGAACAATGGTTGATGAGATCAGTACCTGCTGTGCAGATAAAGTGGTCGAGGTTGAAAAGTTGATGATTCTATGTTTGGTCATCTGCCAGATGATTCTATCTCTCAGACGGGCGACTTGGGTTCTTCCGGTGATAACCAGCAAGTAAGGACCTAACAAATATTATATTGGACTCACTCAACTCCATTTACCTCTGAGAAGGTGGATGATACCAATTAAACCATAGATCTCTGCCCCTTTCGCGACGTTTTGGATAGAATCTACTATCTTAGTCGTAAATTGGATAGGTGCCCCAGGACTGACTGTTCTTGGGATGTAGAGAACCTAATTCATCATTAGATGCAAGAGAGAATCATTGCCTCACCTCCTGTCCAGTCGATAGCACTGGATCTAGAATAAAAGAATTGGGATTCTCCTCTAAAGTTAACTTATCGTACGTTGCCATCGTTTGACGTGTCTGGTCAAAAAAGAATGAAAACTCCGTTTTGTGTAGAACAAAGAACAAGTTCACCACCAAGAGGAACATGCCAAAGAAATTTGGAACTAATTCAAAGGCTGAAGAGGCCAAAGCCAAGAAAGATAACGTAAAATCCTCTGCAGCTGAGAAGAAAGCAAGAGATGCAGAAGAAGCAAAGTGGTCAGTATTACTATCATATTTGAATTATAATGTCTCAGAGAGATAGGGTCGAGACAGATCGAAAAGTCTTGAAAAATGAATCAAAAAAGAAAGAAGAGGAGGAGAAGAAGCAGGCTGCAGCTGCAAGACGAGCTGAACTCAAGGCTATAGAAGCACAAGAGAATGCAGAGGCAGACAGAAATGCCAAGAAGCCCGTGATCAAGGTCCTTTTATTCGAAACTACACTCCTTTTAACTGTGCGAAGATGACAAAGGCTGAGATCGAAGCAATGAAAGAGAAAGAGATTAAACAGAAAGCCATCCTTGAGAAGAAGAAGGAGAAGGAAGAGAAGGAGGCACCCATAGAACCCAATATTAACCATATCATCAGGGAGCAGTACCTTAATGTAAGTATTGCTTGTGCTTTTCCTCGTAGTTTGTACATTAAATTTGATTATTCTTTATCGACTGTGAAATTCTTAAATCATCAACACTCTATTGAAAGAAATATTGATATAGAATAGGATGAGAATTACACGAGTGGAAGTACGATGGAGGAAGCAATAGTTGGATTGAATGGGGAAGGTGCGGAGGATAAGCATCCGGAGAAGAGGATGAAGGCTGCATTCACTGCGTATGAGAAGAATAATATCAACCGGATTAAATCAGAAAATCCTGGGCTTAAGGTATAATATAATAGGATTATGGGATAATAATATATAATGGGATAATAATATATAATGGGATAATAATATATAATGGTATAATAATATAATGGGATAATAATATATCAGTTATCACAATTAAAGGAGGTATTGTGGAAGGAATGGCAGAAGAGTCCAGAAAACCCCATGAACCGCTGATCATCATTGAAATCAAATATATCCTCAAAATATATTGCAATATATCATTATTATTGAAGGTGACGACTGTATTTATTTCATCTATCGGGACATCTATATGATATTCTTTGCTCTTAATCGTGGTGAAGGAATTTGTGCTGCAATACCTGTAAGAGTGAGTTATGTAGATTAATATAAACCATCTCAGTTTTGTTATTTCAAGTAACTGTAATCACCTGATCAATTGTGAGACGGTCTTCAGGTAAGTAGATGAGGATTTTAGAGATTAATTCTCTCAAGGATGAATCTAACGAAACAGGCATTAGTTCTGTCACATCTTTCTCTTCGAAATCCTTGATCTCCCTAATATGTATTATGAAATATTGATCATAAATAGCATATTCAGGTGATATATACTCACGAGATATCATCGTATATGTTTGGGTTTAGTACCATCTCGTCTATGGGTGGCTTTCCCATTGATTCGAATATATCCAGTAAATGGTGCTCATCGCTCTTCCCAGAGAAGGGGGCTCTTCCCGTGGCACATTCAAACATGATGCACCCAAGTGACCATAAATCCTATCAATATTAATCGTCATCATGAGTTTGTAATCAATATCGCAAAAATAAAACAATAATTCTTACCACAGGAAGGCCATATGTAAAATTGGCCAGAAACAGCTCTGGTGCTCGATAAGTTCTCGCGGTGATGAAGACCATGTGTTTTCTCGCCAGAACATCTTCCTCCTGAAAATCATAAATAATCTTGATATATCAAAATTCAAAATTACAAGGTCAGTCGCAGCGCCAAAGTCAGATATGACGATCTTCCTGTGGAAATGTCAGATTATTGGTGAATATTTCCCTTTACCATTCTTTTCCTGGTTGTATGTCCACAAGAATATTGGAAGGTGTGAGATCTCTGTGGGCAATATTCATTTTGTGCAAATGACGGAGCCCCTCTCCCACCTGTTTTTATTTCAAAATGATTTATTCTTGGTGTACATACCTGCTGGAATATTCTTCTCACGGAGGAAGCGGGGAGTGGGTCTCTCGTTTTGATGTATTTATAAAGGGACTCTGGCATGAGTGGTAACAATAAGTACTGCCTCTCGTTATCAACTTCAATCGTGTTATGGGAATACCTGCCAGAGATTGCCTTCGGTGTCTCTGCTGTGGAAGAAGTCGAGCAGACGTAGGCAATTTGGATGATTTATTTTGAGCTGTAGAGCCAACTCCCTTCCCACCTTCTCGCCGATAACCTTCAACGAGATCAGAGGTCGAACATGTTCACATGACACTCACGGGTGTCCTCTTTATGGCAACTGTTTCTCTCGCATGGACACCCGTTGTCTGGTACACTGTGCCAAAACCTGTCTTGATCAGCTCCACCTGTGGGTTTCTACTTACTTCCCTTGCCCAGTTTCTGCAATATCCTGTAATATCTCTGCAGGCTTAAGAACAAGCACTCTATATATTGTCCTTACCAGCTTTGGAGAGTGTCGCTGCTTTGATGCCATGTGCTTTCTGTGCTGCGAAACGAACAACAGAGAAGCACAAATGTTTGGGCGCGTTTCAAGTTGAAAGTATAAATTTGCCAAATCAGGATCTAATATTCCAAGATGTACGAGGGAACACGAGTGAAATTAATCCTACAGAGCGGAAAATCTTTGGAAGGAACTATTATCTTTGTAGACTCAAATATAATCAAATTGAAAGATGGTAAAGTCCTTCATCGAGTGCCTAAATGACCATTCAATAGTCAAACGTCTGGAGGATCCACAACAACCACTCCTTAATGAAATGTCATTGAAAGCCGCTGATCTCAAAGATCTGCAAGTGATGCCGCCAGAGGCATCTAAGCCTGCTACTTCTGCCACTTCCGCACAAAAACCACCCCAAAATGCAGGGTGAACATTTCCATTTTACCAGTTCTGACAAAATCAGACAACAACCACGTGCTTGGAGTGGAGGACCACCAGCTGTACAGAAGACAACATCTCCTCCCTTTCCTAGTGGAAACTACACAGGTCTTCTACAGCCTATTGTACACCCTGCGCTACCCTCTACAATGCAGGCAATGCCTGTAATCCCTCCTACAATACAGGCTATGCCTATAATGCAGCATCAAGAGGTGACACAACCTAGGAGTTTAGACTTGATACCACCACCACCCTTGCCCTCTACCTTTCTATTGCTTCAAGTATGTTTATTGTTATATTTTGAAGATTACAATTGATCAAAGCAAAAGGCACAAGGGAATATGGTAGAGAACAATACAAACAACAAGATCAACTATTTCAATATGAATGATGTATTAAATAGTATTACCAGTCAGCATGTGGCCAACACTAAACACTTGGAATCTGGCGAGATACAGGTATACCAATTGACACTAAGTCATTATTTACGGTAAAATAGAAGAGAAATGCATCCCCAAATGCTAAGAAGATGATGCAACCAAACACAGTGAAGAAGGTTTCAAAAATGGATCAATCAACTTTCAGGTAATATGAAATAATGATCAATTAATATTCTATATATTCATGAATATATTTAAATATTACAGTCAGATGACACAAGAGGAAGAGATTGATCAAGATTTCGATTTTGCCGGTAATAATGCGAAATTCAATAAGAAGCAAGTGTTCTCACAAATGGTCGGTGTTACCAATAACAATAATATTTCATCTCTAAATATATGTGCAGCTATCTGAGCATAATCTATCGGATGTATCGAAGGAAGTGGATGATGATAATCAAGATAACTTCATACCAAACACTCAATTTTACACTGATGACAACCAACGAATTCATCCCGTCACTGCAGAACAAATGAAGAAGATTTATAAATCATCGGAAGATGCAGGAATATCTCAAGTGAGTAATGATAAATGTACAAATATTATATTAAATATATATTAAATATATAATCATATTTACTCTCTTTCTGCAAGATATGTTCTCATTAATCACACAGAGTGCGATGATAGAGAATGCTGCAAGAAGTCTGTGCGAATTTGCATACACGAATTATTTAAATGGAAATAATAATGGTCGTGTGGTTGTTCTTGTAGGTGTTGGCATTAAAGGTGTTATTGGTCTCGCCACCGCACGTCACCTGGCTAATCGCAACGTTCACGTTATCATAACAAGATCCAGAGCCTATCAGGTACATCCCGATTAATCATCATTTATGTCTGATGATGTTAATAGTTGCTCCCTGAGTCAGTAGAAGAGAGGAAGATATTCCTGGAGTATTCCAGTGGTAAAGAGGCACAGATAGGGTCATTACCGGTGGAACGAGTAGATCTAATTATAGATGCTTTAATCTCTACGGGCATAAGAGGTATTATCATTCTATTCTTGAATTGGATAAATAATATCTAGGCTGCCCAGTAGCACCATGTTCCACCTTAATACAATGGGCGAATAATAATGGGGGGAATATAATGTCAGTGGATGTACCAAGTGGTATACATCCTACAACGGGTAGAGCATATCAGAGTCACATAGTACCACATGTCACGTTGGTCTTGTCTGCTCCCAAGACTGGGCTTCATAAGGTGATCTATTCTCGAATATTGATTAATTTATTTTATCAGAATAATTGTGGAGAAATATTTTTATGTGATATGGGGATACCACCCTCTATATTTTCAGAGCATGGAGTGCAGATGAATATCACATGGGGTGGTGGATATATCAAGAGGTTGAGCTGTCAATAAAGAAATTCTTTAGAGTGTATATTAATCTTCACCAACAGGGACTTCTTCCTCTAACATTGCCTTCAGTGTCACTTTCATCTCAGACACATCATCTCCCTTGAGAACATCTCTGACAAATCTACATTCCACACTCATTTGTACCTTTGAAAGTCAGTCATGCAAATAAAATGAAAAAGAGACCATCTCGAGAGCACCGCGTATGACACCACACAGTATGTTTGAGTAGACAAGAGATTGGTAATTTTCTGGTACTTCTACAAAATCGATGAGGGGATTTTCTTCGAGTACGAGGGAGAACTCCAGCTTCTTTGAGTCCCAATTAGCCACAGAGGCATTCACTCCCAGAAACATCTTAAAGCCAACCTGGATGCAATTTCAATTACGAAGAACATCGCTAGTCTGTCTTACTTTTGATATGACCTCTGCGGTGTCTTTAAAATCTGAACATCTCGGTACATTTGAACGCGCAAGAAATTCTTCTATCAATCGAAGGCCTATGTTATATCCCCTTATTTGTCAATAAAAAATAAAGATGAGTGAATACTCACATCTTTTCGAGTTGATTATTGACTTCTTCTATATCTTCAAAATCCTTCAGCAGCTGTGCGACGATGGCTCCATATGTTAAAGTAAATAATTCGGAGTTCTGAGAGAGTTTAGAGGTGGATGAGGGCTATACACGTACGATCTTCTCTACTTCGCGGAATACTTGGTCACCAATGCGCGCATAGTTTGGCTTCGCTGCCATGATGTCTGCCGAAAATGATTTTTTCAATCTGATATCAGTTTTTAAATTAAACATCCGGTGGACATGGAGGGGAAGGCAACTGCACCAGCTGAATTCAACCACGAGGGTAAGAACCTCCACTTTAACATCTAAAGCTACCAGGGCTACAGAACTGGATTAACATCAGGCGCCAATGGACTCGAAAGAAGATGTCGAATTCTATTCCGAAACCAGAGACACTCGCGATCAACCCAGATACTCTATATCAAGAACTTCTTGCAACTGATAGAGATGGAAGACTCACACAGAAGGTCCCACTACCAGAATTGATTAGTGTCATTGCAGAGGGTACACTCACATCTCACTCTTTGAATCATTGATTAAGTGCAGTTTGGGAGGCAGACGGCTTGGCACTGTAGATAGAGACAGACAATTGATACAATTGATACAATTAAAACAAGTACGTGGTGGTCTGGAATGGTTTTTTTAATGTTTAGGACCTTTGTATAACATCGATCGATGATATGATCATCATTATTTTCTCCAGTTATTACTAGAACCACAAACACTTCGGTATGCTTGTTATTGAGAAGGAATGAATATTAAATCAATCATCTATTTCAACTTCCGCTGTTTCTTTTGGCAGGAGCCATGTGATGAGTGTTGCCAGAACCTAAGAAAATGAGTATAAACAAACAGAATACATTTTTTGATTAAAATAAATAATTTTGATGACATTGAAATGTGTTATACATACGAGGAGAATGATATAGATCGATAATGTTAGTGACGCACTCTGAGGCCCAAGGACCTACCCAACATTAATTTTGATATAAATAAGATGTTCATATTACCTGTGCGACAAAAGGAGTAATTATGCCTCCCAGCCTTGCAAAAGCCTGAAGTATTCCGTAACCAGATGATCGTACTGATGTGGGTAATACCTACCATAATATCACCGTGTATCCAAATCTTTATCATACCTCTGGTATGTATTGATATGTGACTTGTAAGGCACCGACTATGCTGAGCCGCATCAAGGACAAAAGAATGACTGTTGGAACAGTATGACCTCCGCTCATGTATACAGCCAATAGCGAGGCGAAGGACATACAGCAAATAAAATAATAAAACGATAAAGCCTGCACATTTCAATTCCACGGTTGAGTTCTTAAGTAGCTTAAGAAGGATTCTTACTTTTTTTCGACCCATAAATTTGTACAGAAACGCGGTACTAGCCAAGCTCAAAAATTCTGAGGTCCCGGAGATCAAAAATCCCAAATAGTCTTTGGCTATATTTCCTCAATCAAATGATACTAGATATTCCAGATAATCAAATAAACTGACATATCATGATTGGACAACCATATTGATCTTTTGGCCGAAGTTCTCTCTGCTGGGGATTATCCGCCAAAATAAAGAGGGACACCAAGTTGATACCGTTGTAGACAAAGGTATTAATGAAATTGAGAAATAATAAGATGAGCATGGATGTCCGTAATTTTGAGGAGAATAACTCTCTCACATCACCCGGTGCTTTTTCCGTAGATATTGCTAGTTTTAGCGGAATATCCTATTTTCAATCATTATTAAGTCTTTTTATTATCATATCGATGTCTTTAAAAATCAAAAGAATTTTAGATGATGCCTTTCACGACAGAAACCCACCTTTTTGTTTAATCTTGCAATGTTCTCAATTTCTAACTGGGCTTGACCGTTCCTGCCCTTCAACGATAACCATCTAATACTCTCCGGTAGATAAATAAATAATATCAATGGTATCAAGGATGGTATTACGGTAAGTATCAGTAACATCCTCCATCCTAATTCTGGTATTACCACCCACGCAAGAAGGCAAACCAAATTTATCCCTGTTATTTTTAACCATTTATCTTCCAGGTTGATTGGATATTTTACTTTTTAACTGCCAGGTTATTGGCTTTGATTGAATTGATCATCAATATAGAGGAGCAGTAAATCACCTGATGTAAGCCAAACAGATTGCCCCAAAATGACTGCATATTTTCTCATCTTCAGAGGAAAGTATTCCACAAGCATCGTAGCTGGAACATGTGTACCTCCAATGCAGAACCCAATAAAAAATCGACAGACCAGAAAGAGGATCAAGTTCGGTGATAGAGCAGCACCTATCCCAGCTAATGCAACCCCAGCTGTTGAGACTAGTGTTGTTGGACGTCTGAATTGATCAATTTTAGTATCAATCCTGGAAAAGGCAGCATCTCACCTACCAAATCTATCTGAGGCGACCCCAAAGGTGATAGAACCAAGAAACATGCCCACATAGACCACCGTACTTAAACTTGCCTTCTGCACCTGAGATGCCATGAACCGTAGATAGAATGACAGTCCTCACATCCGTAAGACCCCACAGACAAGTCAGAGGGAGAGTGATGAACACAATCAATACCAATTCTGCTCCATCAGTAATAAAGGCAGGTCCGAGCAGAATGATTAGGCGTGTCTGAAACCATCCAAATCCGATCTTCTTCAAGAAAAATCAGCAACTCATCTAAGAAGGTGCACACCTCTATGGCATCGCCGGTGGAGATGCTGCTGTCGTATTCTTCTCTTTCTGATATATCTTCACCAATAGCGGATAATTCTAAATCAAGTTTCGCATACTGTGAATGAGACATCAGAATGAGCTGAGGTGTTTTTTGTTTTGTTTTGTTTTGTTTATTTACCACGTAAGTGATATGTGTTTACACATCTGGCGATCGTGGGAAGGGAACTGAGGTCTGACTGGATTTTCCAGAAAGGGTGAGTTTCCTGCCATAAGGCTAAGGGGAATAGAAGTACAGCGTCTGGGGGGTCGGTCATATTATCTGTGGGATCCTGTGGTATGTTCGTTCGGTGTGCGCTTGTGGGCA
>MZNV01001669.1:0-18662 GCA_002081555.1 Protostelium mycophagum | reverse complement strand
TAATGCGCTTGCTGATTCAAATCGGATATTTTCGTTTATATTTTCCAGAGCAGATCTACAACGGGTCACATGACACGACATCACATCGAAAATCGCGAAATCAATATGAGAGCAGCTTACCTTCTCGCCCTCCTCTTTATTAGCGGAGTTACCTCGTTCTCCACAACCATCGATGCCACTCGCGAGGAATGTTTCATGGAGACTGGTTCAAGAGACCAACCTATGACTCTTATGTTCACTGTGACTCAAGGTGGATTCCTTGACATCGATGTTCAGGTATCTTGATCGATTATCCAAATTAGAAATGTATATCGAACTGGGTTTTCAGATCCGTGCGCCAGACGAGAGAGTCATTTACTCTGCTGAGAGACAACATGATGGAAAATACACCTTCACCGCTCATGTTGATGGAGTTTACAAATTCTGTTTTGGAAATCGTATGAGCACTCTCACACCCAAGCAAGTGTCCATCGTCGTCGCCAAGGATGATGAGATCAGAGCTCCTCCACCAACTGACAAGGCCGCTTCTCCCGGTAAAGCTTCTTGCGTTATGATCATCCAGGTTCAATTCATTGACCTTGTTTCAGATGATGTTTCTACCCTTTCAGAGAGCATCAGATTATTCTCTGACACTGTTCGCGATATTTTGGACGAACAAGAGTACATGAAGATGAGAGAGAAGGCCCACAGAAACAGTAAGAAACATTAAATGTTTTTGATTTCTCATACCTGTAGCTAACGACAGCACGAACGCGAGAGTGATCTGGTGGTCTTTCTTCGAGGTGAAATGAAGATGATGATTATAATCATGCCACGAATTAATTAAATCAGGTCGCCGTCTTGATCTCCATGAGTTTAGGACAGATCTACTACTTGAGAAGGTTCTTCGAGACCAAGAGACCAATGTAAACCATTTCACGTGGATAAAGAGTCAACACGATCTCCATTTCATAGACGGCATGTTTATTTCGTATCGTCCGTGTAGCTGAGAGTGATGTTCATGATCTTGATGTCCTCTAAAGGCTTATCGTACTTGTCGGTCTTCACAGTCTCGATCGCCTTCACGACGTCTTCGCCTCCGACGACTCTGCCAAAAACGGTGTGTTTACCGTCTAAAGCAGGGTGAGGCACAGTGGTGATGAAGAACTGCGACCCATTAGAGTTGGCTGCTCCCGTGTTGGCCATAGACACGGTGTAGGGTCGGTCATGTTTCAACGTTCTGTCGAATTCATCCTCGAAATCATGACCCCATATGCTGGAACCTAAAATACATCATTTCTATTCCCAGACACATCACAGTCCTCTTGAAATGATCCTCTATATCATGTCTTTTAGAAGCCACAAAAACAACAGTCTGCATACCTCCAGTTCCATCACCGAGAGGATCTCCCGTCTGTATCATGAAGTTCTTGATGACTCTATGGAAGATGACATTGTTGTAGTATCCATTCTTACTGTGTGTACCAAAGTTCTCCACCGTCTTCGGACATCTACAACTAGTCAATATACTGTCCTCCACCTCTTTGGAAGAGACAAACTTACTCGTCTGTAAAGAGCTTGATTCTGATGTCACCGACAGAGGTGTGTATGACGGCAAGTCTTCCCAACCTCTTTGTGGCGGGTTTGCTCATGGCCAGCTCTTCTTCTCGAGTGGGCTTCTCGTTCAAGATATCTCTTCCGGCTCCAGAGCTATAAATAGATCAGTAAATGTCATCTGACATCTGATGTCAAAGATATAGATGATGTATCTACACCGATGTAGACTCACTCTGCGGCATCCGCTGGTGACCTCCTGTTAAACATGTAGAACCGATTCTTTTTGAAAGAAGTACAAAACAGTGTCGGGTCATACTCAGCGTCCCTCTTAAGATTCTCCCCCAGCACAGTCCCCCTGATCTTTCCTGATGACGTCATCACGTGTCACTAGAAATTTCTCTGAAAAATCTCACCCTGGTATAGATCTAAAAATAAGAATCTGTTGTTTGTCTCCGGCTTGCCCAAGAGTACCACCGCCTTGTTGGTGAGCAGATTCACCACTGTACACGTCATCAATGTCAAATTGGACACGTCATAGTTGGTGTGTACCGGCGGACGCCTTTTGGCGTCTACAACTGCCCAGCCTCTCTGCAGGATGATTCTTTTACCAGCAATAGACTTTCTGGCGCTCTGCGCCATTCCACAACACTGCGAATCGCCAAAGAATGAGTATGTCTAGAGTACTCATGTATATATCCTCTGACGCAGCATAAAAACATTATAAATCACAAGGTGTCGCGACACAAAACAGCCAGTATGATTGTACAAACACTGCGGCAGAGCCGTATAAAATCACATTTTTTATCCAAAGCACAGCCAATGCTGGACACACTGTTGTAGATACACAGTCGCAGAAAATACACCGTGAATATCCAGCCCAAATATTCGATCCACCGTTTCAATCGAATGAAACCCACCTTTGATTCCGATCATAGTCGCATAAATCACGAAATTCGCAGACTCGTCAAAAATGACATTGGCGGGGGGTGCGGGGTTCGGAGAATTCCAAGAAAGTTCCAACTCTTGTTCGATGGTGATTCTCCTGCCAAACTCCATGGTGTCTAATTTATATTGTTCGTTCTCTCCCTCGCTCTACAACAGTGTAAATAGGATGAAATTATTATTTTTATATTTTTTAAATTGAAATACCTTTTGCATCTTGTTGATGACGCTGAGTGATTCTTCGTATTTCCTATAGAGGGATCCTTTTCTATATCTGAACACTCTGACATTCCTGTCCCTTCCCATAATAGCAAATAATTCTCCGTCTCTACTTATACTCAATGACGTGGCGAATGTCTTGTTCTACAACGGGTCAATTATGTTGTCTGGTTGTAGATCAACAAAAAACACTATATAATAAAAATAAACAGCCACAGACTGCGACAAGATTTGATTCTTCACAGTTGACGTCTAAAGAGGACAAGTCCTCACCTTTGCCAAGTCGTAGAGGTCCGTCTCTGTTTTGAATTTGAATTCAACATCAGTGGGGAATTTATAATCTGAAGTACTCCAGTACTCGATCAGTCCTTTGGCATCACAGGTGATCACAGATCCATGATTCTCATTATATTTCATGCATTTTACCGGTGATTTATGAATGTTCACGGTCGCTATCTGCAGACACGTCAATCTGTGTCTATAAATAATTTGGCTCACTTCATTGATCTCGGATTTTGTGTCGTAGATGTGAATGGTGCCTGTCTCAGCTTCTGCGATGGCAAGTGTGGATCCATCAGCAGAAATGAATTCGCACACACCAGGTACAAAAGTTAGCTGAGTCATGTTGATCATATCTGCATGTATCACTTTCGAATTACTTTCCATTAATCAAGGACATACCAAAGTTGACGACATCATATATCTTGAGAGTCTTGTCTGCTGCCACAGTACAGAGGAGTTTACCATCAGATGACGTGGCGACACCTTGTATGGCGGCTACATGAGCTCTAAAGTGCTTCATGAATTCAATACCGACGGGTTGTTTCTTCCAAAATTTGACGTGTCCATCCACAGAGCAGGTGATCAAGAATTCAGTCTTTGGTACCACAGCGACATGTGTGACGATCTGCAGTTTTGTTAATGTGCACAAGAAAATGGCGGACAATTTCCGGTGTAAGATTGTCATAGACAACAACCAAAGAGATTATTAAGATAAAAATGCAGCTTCTGATAGATCGAAAAAGAGTCCGATTAAAATGATGGACTCACGTCTCTGTGCATATAACTTTTTTCATAATTCTCACAGTTTGGAAGGTGCTCGAGGTAGAGTTTCTCAAATTTCAATTCTGTCGCGACATTCAGTCTTTCAGATATGCCACAGATTTGTTCCTTCACCTTTTCTCTTTTTCGGTTTAGGTGGGCCGATGGTGGCGTCCCCTTCCTGTGTTACTTCCTCTTTGTTTGATTCCTCTGTATCCCTTTTCATGTTGCTGTTTGTGATCTTATTCGGTTTTAATGAAATGAGCCGAACATCCTGATCATCACATCACATCAGCAACAAAATGGAATCCTTCAGAAAAATCTATTCTTCAGAATTCCACAAGAAATTCTTGGTGCATGGAGTCAGGCCTGATGGAAGAGAATTGGGGGAGGCCAGAAATACGAGAATCTCTTTCGATTCATTTGGTAGCAGCGCCGGATCTACCTTTGTTCGCATAAGCAGTACTTCATCAAAGGCTTTGGGTAATTCTAATGGAGATGGAACAGCTGTGACCTGTGGTATTGTGGCTGAGGTTGGCCCACCAACAGACTCAACACCTAATGGCCAGATAAGTGAGTACTTAAGACACAGATTTCATTTTGATTCTGATCAAGTTATTAGTTGTCAATGTGGAGATGACGCCTCTATGTTCCAGCCGGTTTAAGACAGGAAAACCATCAGAAGAAGCTCAAGCTCTTGGAGAATTTTTGAATTCCATCGCCAGAAGCCCTTCTTATTTCTCGCTCGACAAATTGAAAGTAAACTTCCTCATGATCACTTTGATAAGTCTATGACATTTTCTGATCAACAATCAGGTCGACATAAAACGCCATGGTGCAGCAGAGGACGAAGAAGAAGACGAAGAGTCCGCTCTACCACCTCTCGTTTGGTACCTCTACGCAGATGTCTATTGCATCAACTACGATGGAAGCATCTTGGACGCCTCCCTCATCTCTCTTGTATCTGCCATCCAAAATGGTACGGAAGATGTACAAAATTGTTATTCGTGATTGTGTGATTTGTCTTCTTTGTCAGCGGGTAGACAAGCAGATTTTATTCCGTCCCTCCAGTTTGGTGTCAAACAATGCAAAAATCACCCAATGATGAAAGTACCATTATCATCGAAATCTGCAGAGCAATGTCTAAAACAAGATCTGATTTGTATAGTGAAACTTCCTTCTTTAGTAGTCACAAAAGAAAATCAAGTCATCGCCTTGCCTACAGACAAACACTACACCAAGATAGAGATATTGAATTATCCGATACCCACTTCTTTTGCGATTGTAGACGAGTGAGTACAATTTTCCACGGCTCATTGGCGATGCCCCTTCTATTTTTAGATGCAAAAGGTGATCCAAAACAGGTATATTCTGTGTGATCCAACCCTTGAGGAAGAGGAATTATCTGGAGGACTCGTCAGTGTGGTTACATGCGCTTCAGGAGGTCTTGTTGCGTTAAGAAAGTCAGGTGGTGCGTCAATAGACAACAAAAACCTAAAGAAATGCATTGAAGAGGCAAAGAAGAGGTGCACATCAGTCACAGCAGAAATAAAACAAGGGCGGTAGATGCTCACACTCTTTACTTCTCATGCTTTGTCATGATGACCTCATTAAACAAAACATACCCCCCAGATTTCTGTTGCTAAGGAAGACCCTCCATAATTTTGGGGGTTGCTAAGGAAGAGTCCCCAGATTTCTGGGGGTTGTTAGGGAGGAGTCCCTATAATTTTGGGGGTTGCTATGGAAGAGCCCCCGTAATTTTGGGGGTTGTTAGGGAGGAGTCCCTATAATTTTGGGGGTTGCTAGGGAAGAGTTGTGCACTGATCAACCATTGGTGCATACCGATGCAAGGGCGTCCTCACGCTTGCGGAAAAGTCTCTTGGAGTCTTTCTCTTGCGGTGATGAATTACATGAAGACCAAACTCTGTTGGTGTCACACCTCATTGTCCTCACATCTTTTGCAGGCATGATGTGATGGATCATCTGGTGGAAGTTATCAGACCATTGGGGTGCTTTATGGAGGGATGGAGAAGACAGTATGGTCGAGTTTCCGGCCCATTCTTGACCCACGCGTGAAGAGCTCAGAAAATAACTACGTCACCACAAATTATTACTTGACCGCGCAAGACATCAATTGTGCAATTGACAGCGAGAAGATCTGCACAGTGCAGATCTCCTCTACCCCACCCTTCCGAGATCTACAATAACAGAAGCGGATCTGCAAGAAAAGAAAAAATAGACGTTCATCCTTTTGAAAGTTCATTCTGTCATTGTCTTCGTAATTATATTTGAGTGTTCTGTCCTAATGAGCTCTTATATGTCTCTACTAGTGTTGTTGTTTTCCTGCTTGGTTGTCAGATCAGTTGGAATAGAGTACTTACATTATCAAGATGATAGTTGAGATATTGTATGAGTATCTGCTCTATGTTTTTATGTCTCTTGGACTGTGCTATTTTCTTTGGGGTGATACAACTATTAGACATGATGTGTGGATTCGCATTATGCTGTACCAATAACTGCGTATTTTACTCATATGCTAATGTATTAAAAGTTGATGTTGATTTTCTTCACCTCAACTATCTTCTCATGTCCTTCCTTTGACGCCACATATAGAGGTGTACATCCATAATGATCAGCTTGATTGACCTGTGCTCCACTTTTCACAAGATACTGCACTTGGTCATCTCCCGCTCACCATAATTTGACAATACTCACCTTAACTAGCTTCTCATGCCTGTATTCAGATGCTATATACAGTGGTGCACATCCAAATCGATCAGTCTGATTGATCTGTGCTCCACTTTTGACTAGATACTGCACTTGATCATCCCTCAGTTATCACAATTTGACAATATTTACCCTAACTATGTTTTCATGTCCCCAAACAGATGCTATCAATAGAGGCGTGACGCCATTTTCATCAGCTTGATTGATCTGTGCTCCATTCTGCAGAAGACACTGTATTTGGTCAATCTCTCTTATCATTAACAATACTCACCTCAACTATCTTCTGAGATCCCTGTCTGGATGCTATAAATAAAGGTGTACATCCGTCTTTATCAACTTGATTGACCTGTGATTTGTTTTGCACAAGATACTGTATCTTGTCAACCTCTCTTCATCATCTGACAGTCTTCACCTCAACCATAATCTCATATCCCTGAAGAGAAGCTATCAATAGAGGCGTCCATCCATCTCTATGAGCTTGATTGATCTGTGCTCCATTCTGCAGAAGACACTATATTTGGTCATTGCTCATCATCACCTGACAATATTCACCTTAATAACATCCATATGGCCTCCTTTAGATGCTATCAATAGAGGTGTACATCCGTCTTTATTAGCTTGATTGATCTGTGCTCCCTTCTGCACAAGGTACTGCATTTTGTCATTCTCTCTCATCATCATCTGACAATCTTCACCTTGACTACATTCACGTGTCCTTTGAGAGATGCTATCAATAGAGGTGTCCATCCATCTTTATTAGCTTGATTGATTTGTGCTCCATTCTGCACAAGATACTGTATTTGGTCATCTCTCATCATCAATGATGATGATTCATTATCTGACAACCTTCACCTCAACTGCCTTCTCATGTCCATATCCAGAAGCTATCAATAGAGCAGTACTACCATTCTTAGCAGTCTGGTTGATATGCGCTCCATTATTCACCAGATACTGCGCAATGTTATCTCACTCATCGTGTGACAATATCTACCTCAACTATCTTTTGATGCCCATGTCTAGATGCTGTCCATAGAGGTGTCCGTCCAGTCTCTCCAGCCTGATTGATAGGTGCTCTATTGTTAACAAGATACTACATTTCGTTATATCCTTTGCATATTTTTTTGTTACACTCACCTTAACCACATTTATAAGCCCCTTTGTAGACGCCAAGTACAGCATGCTCATCTCACCGTTCACACCCAACTTGCTCATATTCTCCATCTGTTGTAGCAGTTTGTCAAGGTTCTCAACCAACTCGCAACGCCTTTCATCTTCTATTCTACATTATGTCAATTCAGATCATTTGATTTTGCATGTGGGAACTCAGAGCTCACTGTGATTCGATCTTGGATGAGTGCATGTCCTCTGGTGAAAGTAATGACGAGATATCTATGTGAGCTGCTTGTTGTTTGGCTCTCTGTGATGTGAGATGAGTTCTTGAAGAGCGCAATTTGACCAAAGCTTTGGGCCGACCGAAAATTTGAACCAAAATAAAGAATGTCGACAGACCCATCCCGGCTTGGATGGTTGTCGACATTCTTGAGCACTACAACAGCTCACCGCTTTTATGACCATGGTCTCTGTGTTGGGGAGGGTGTGGTGTTGGTTGAGATGTTGATGCTTGCATTAATTTAATTTGATGTTGTGCCAGATGACTCCCACATCCTCTCTTCAACTGTTGGAGGTGGCACAAACATACATTTTAGTTGTGTAATTTTATTCGAATCAATCGTCTTCCTCGCTGTCCTCTTCATCATCGTCATCATCCTCCTCATCCTCTTCAGCCTCCTTCAACCAATTGACAAACGGTTTGGCCTGCAAGCGTCATCATTCCGCCGAGCCACGTCACAATTCGAATGATTCGCTCATCTACATCGTTGTAGACGTGACTCACCAGTGCCACAGTCGGGTCGTCTTCGGGGTTCTCCGCGACCCACTGCATGATGCTGTCCTCTTCGGCGATGTCAGCGTCGTAAAGTATCTTGACGATCTGTGGGTAGACCGCGGGTTTTCTGAATTCTGCGGCGGTCTCTCGCTCACTGAAATCTTGCAGGGCGAATAACAGCTCGATTTGCTCTTCGTTTGAGGGAAGAAATTTCATGAATAAATCCTTGTACTTGTTGACCATCTACAACCGGTCAGATTGCGTTTTTCAAAAAATCAAATGATCTTGGACAAGTGATTGTTGTAGATGTAGTTGTAGATCACCGATTATTACCTGCTGTATGGACTTTAAGAGGGCGGGACCAGATTGGTTTTGATATTGTTCCAGGAACGTGTTGAGCAGTGCCACTACACCTATTACACATAAGTTGTTCACATCTACAACTGCATCTACAATGAGCACTCACAATCTGCAAAGGAGGAGTTATACGCAAACTTGAGTGCGTTAAGTTGCAGTGCAATATTGTCCAATGCGTGATTCTCTTGGAATCCTGTCAATATGATGTCATGGGCTTCCTTTCTGAAATCTGCGAAATGTGAGCGTCTACAACCAGACATCATTCTCTGTATCATTATTTTGGATTATGGACCCATAGTTTTTCGCGCCAAAATGTTTCAGAAAATATGATATCTTACTCTGCTCTTCCTCTATGTCAGGATTTTCCACAGCGCCACGCTTGAACAACGCCTCATACTCTTGAGATATCTCATCATTGGAGCTGTTTGTCGCACTGGACTGTTGTAGCTTGAGGCTGAGGCGAATGCTCCCGTCATCTTTGTACTTGTAACCTTGTCCCTGGGCCCCGAGATCTACAACGGTCGTCCTGCCCTTTTCTTCATTTCTGCAGATGCGGCTGTCTTCTGAAATCTCCGCGTTGGGTCCAACTTGAACCTGTCAAATGTCAGATTTCAATGTCAAAATGGTCTCCAAGTCTTCAGAATTTATATGTTTAATTCGAAATATAATAAATTCTGGTTTGTTCAATCTACAACGCCTCACATTGAATGCCAAGACACAGCCACTATGCAGCATGCTGCCTCTACGGATCGTCGACAGATTCGCGACAATCGAATGATGAATCGTCACATCGTCCTCGATGGTGACATCATCCCAAATGTAAGAGTTGGAGATGTGGACATTCTTTCCAATGTTGCAGTTCCTGCCGATGATGGAGCCTTTGATGTGAGTCTCATCGCCGATGGCGCTGCCTTCACCCACCATACTATCGGGATGAATGTGACACCATCTACAACGGTCAATTCGAGGTCCTACAACGAGTTTCGAGATCACCATGGTAAGACATATGATTATATTGATCTTGTGCTTATTATTTTGTGATTTGCATCACAAAGAGATCACATTAAAAAATCAAGTTGATGTCTCATCATCATCATCATGTCTTAATCGGGATTTTCTTTCCATCAACAGATTAAAATGAATACTTTGCCAAGATATATTTTTTTAGATGTAAGCAGCTCACCTGGATAACTTGACATCCTTCTCAAAATAACGGCCATTTCTATGGTAACTATATGTCGTATCGCTCAGAAAATTGTTGTCCGGAACAAACGGATAAGCCCATCTGTGTATGATGTCTTTACTGAGATATCGTTCAGTCTTCGTGCGTTGTAGATGGCAATCGTCACAAAAATAAAATAAAAACAAATAAAATCATAATAATTAAAATAAATCTCTTCACCTGACGGAGTCGAAGGTTCTGAGGCATTTCACTCTTGCTGCGTAATCACCAGAGATTACATGAGTGTAGATGGTCGACTGTTGGATTTCTGAAGTCAATATACCGCGCATAAAGTCTTGCCGAAGGTCCTGCCAGTCAAAGTTGTCCGTGAATTCTAACAAAACCTGTTAAAGAGAGTTAACTTTTGAGTATTCATTTGAAAAGGCTCGAACACGGTGATGCACCTCTTTAAAATGATGATGATTAGATATTCATGATGACATGATTCTTCACCTCTGGAGAGCAAACATCTATTCTACAATCGATGAGATCGGCTCTAAAGTTCACTTCGGTTAGTTCTTCAAACACAGACAGATCCACTTTCAATGTTTGGGTCTCCTTATCGTTGTCATAATGGACGAGTCGGTTTGTGTGGCAATCGATTCCGACCATGACGTCTTCATGATTAGCTCTAAGAACTTCAAAAAATGACACCGGTAGAGAATCACCTTGAGCGATGGTCTGGAGGTGCTTTCTTCAATACTGTTGTCATGATGCATTTCTTGTCTGCCTTCTGTCTCCTCGCTCTTCAATGATCAGAGGATATCGAATTCAGAATCCTACTTGTGTTGTGCGATGACATCACCCAACTTCATGTTGGAAACGAGATCACCAGAGACCAGAATGAAATCACAGGTGATCTTCTCTAAAGTGTACATCTCACGGAGAGCTTCTCCGGCACTACTACTTGTAGTTGATGCTACACATTCGACTGTGGTTGTACCCTCTTTCGACCATCGGCTGTTACTATATGCGAGATCAATTTTCAGATCAAACAATATGAAGGCTCACTTGATGTATTCTTGTATCTTTTCTGCATGAGCACAGCAGAAAATAAAGATTTGTTCCACACCACTTGCAGCGAGGAATTCAAGAGTGTATTCAATCAATGGAATATTCAAGACAGGAAGAAGACACTACTCGATGTCAGTGTCTGCATCATAAAGTCGTGATCATACTCTTGGGGCATCCTTTGTGATGGGTGCAAAGTTTGAGTCAAAACTGTCTGCTAAGACGAGACCTTGTAATATGTCTTTGACTTGAGCAAGAGGATCTTCTCCCTTCTTCCCTTTCTTCTCCTTCTTGCTCATCTTTCAGATCGGGATATGATCGAAATGTCTGATCGCAAAGGAAATCTTTGCATACCCAAAATGACATTCTCGTCTGAACATAAGTTTGTGAACCATTGATTCTCAGCAACTCCCAACAGGCTTGAGAAGAACTTTGTCGTGCGAACTCAACAGAAACACACAAAATACGATCACATGAACCAATAAGTATAGAGGTGCGCTTGTGCGAGGATCCAGCAGATCATTCTGTCCTCTGAGGTGGAACTGATGAAGCTGATGTTCTTCGCTGAATCTGCCCATATTTTTAGTTGTAAAATGACGTATATTTTTGTTGGTTGCATCCGACAGACACCAGCAAAGAAAGAAGATGAGCGAGGAGAACGAGCAGAACGTACCAGATTACAAGGTCTCACAGAAGGTCACCGTTGAAGAGCTCTTGAACAAAGACTCTGAGGATGAGTCACTCAAGAAATACAAGGAGGCTCTTCTCGGACAAGCCTCCCAGAAGGCATACTCACGTGAGTCCTTTTTCTTTTCTACTTTTATTACATTATAAAGTATGACTCATAGTCAATAGCTGCCAATGACCCAAGGCGTGTCGTGATCAATGAGATGAGAGTCATCGCAGAGGGCAGACCCGGAGGAGACATTGTATACAAGCTCGGAGACAAGGCCGCTA
The DNA here is from genome assembly GCA_002081555.1 of Protostelium mycophagum. Classification (NCBI taxonomy): domain Eukaryota; phylum Evosea; class Variosea; order Protosteliida; family Protosteliaceae; genus Protostelium; species Protostelium mycophagum. The sequence continues at coordinate 6,765 of MZNV01001669.1, read as the reverse complement.
TCGACGATATGAAGAACAAGCCCTTCACTCTGAAGGAGGGATGCAAGTACAAGATCAGCATCATCTTCACTGTCCAACACGAGATTGTCTCTGGTCTGAAGTACGTGAACAGCGTCTACAGAACTGTCAGAGGTAAAGACGATTTTTGAAATGTATGTCCTCAATATCTTTTAGTGCACAAGGAGGACTCCATGATTGGATCATTTGCCCCTCAAGAGCAACCTTACACCATGACCTTCCCCAGAAATGGTTGGGACGAAGCCCCCAGCGGAATGCTTGCTCGTGGCTCATACAAGGCTAAGAGCCAGTTCATAGACGATGACAAGGCCAACCATCTCGAATACGAGTACGCTTTTGGTAGGTCCCATACAAATTTTACGCACACTTCTGAATCTGTTTCTTAGACATCAAGAAGGACTGGTAAAGAGAAGAACTCTCTGTATGAACAATGATATAAATGTCTCACTAGGTGCATTCTGTTCTAGTGTATCTTGTTGGCGTATGTTCACATTCTGTAAACCCGATTTTTTGATCCAGGGACATATGAGCTGAGGTCTTACGATCTCATGCCATCTGGAGACTAGATCAGTTCCTCTTCCTCTGTCTCCCACTTTAAATTTTGTGCTCAATAATATTCAGGACTCTGAGAAGGCAGATGGAGATGTACAAAGTTGCTTCATCATTGATGCGCAAAGGACCAATTTGATTCCTGCGAAAAACACGGTACATTATAGCAATGCACAGAAAATGTGGATCATTTTTCATGATCGCTGTCACTAAACCCTAAACCCAGGAGAACTCGTTGTAAACAGAAAGCCTCGTATTTCCACGGAATGTACAGAAAGACATCCGAGGAATATTGGACAGAAAATGAGTTCTGTAGGAGCCCCGTGTCGATCAGTGTCCCAGAAAACACAAGCCACCGTTGCAGCAAGTGTCTAGTCTAATCATTACTAACTGCAAAGGATCCTCTGACATGATCATGATTTTGGGATCATTTTTATTCAAGTGGCATGATCAGACCTTGATCTGGGCGTAAGACCTCTTCATGTATGTCTCTGCAAGACGGTCGTCCATTGCGAGTCTGTGCGGGCTCATCACTTGCATATTGGCCCAGTATTCCCCTGTGATCTTCCCTGCAGAAGGTGCCGTCGCGACTGTGCCCGTTAAGATACCGTGATGTACCACGTTAATCGTACTCACCAAACACAGAAGTGGCAGCGCCGACTTCCACGTGCCTCAGGACAGGTTTCATTACAAACAAGGCGATTCTTTGCATCTGTGGTGGAAACTTGGAGAAGAATTCAGAGGCTACAGTGCCAGGGTGGACTGCGTTGACCACTATTTCAGGTGAAAATTTTTTGCTCATGTACCTGTGATTTTTATTCATTTTATGAGGATGTATATTTTCTTGCCATAAGAAATATGTTTGGCATTTTATTTTGTAGTGGCAAAGCATACAAACTATTAAGTACACTGTTGCGGTTGACTTTGTATGATCGTGGCGATTTTTGTTCAAATGTCTATTGAAGCCAACAAATTCAAGAACACCATTTCAGATCACAGAACGAAAATGATCTTCATGAATGATTACCTCGCGAACAAGATGTTGAGTAATTTGGTGTTGAAATACTGATGTTGGCCCTTAGCTCCCTCCTCTACAAGAGACAGGCTGTGTTCTGTGGCGAGGTAGTGGCCGTCAGAAGACAACACCACAACTCTGGCTGGGTCCTTTGGTTTGGATGCGGCTTTCAATTGGGGCAAGAGGAGCTCGAAGAATAAATGATGACCCAGATGATTGGACTGATACCTAAGATCATAAAAGAATGTTCGTTATAGACATTATTACATCAAGTCGTAGCCATCTGTGGTTCTCTCATGCTCGTAGTAGCCCAATCCGGCATTAAGTATAAGGACGTCAATCTGAGTTTCTCTTGCTTTCAGATCTTCTGCCGCTTTATGGACAGAGGCGAAAGAGTTGAGGTCGAGGGAGATTACGTCGATGTTGTCTTTGCCCGTGGCGGTACGAAGCTGGTTGACTGCCTTCTGACCTCTCTCCTGACTTCTGGAGGTGATGTAGACCTAGATCATTGAGCTGGTGAGACACATTTATCATGTTCGTCATAGACCTTCTTTGGGTTCATCGAGGCGATCTGCTTCGCAGTTTCCAATCCAATTCCTTACTCAAATTAATTCAATCTCATCATCTAAAGAGTTAAGAGCTCACCTGCGTTACCGCCAGTAATTACAAAGACTTTACCAGCGACATCCTGTTTTGGTGCCTTGATCTTTCCGTATTGAAAGACCTCAACAAACAGCTTGTAGAAAAGCAGTAAAGTGTATTTTAATTGTTCGAAGAAGATCATGATGGTATTCATCTCGTATCCTGGAAAGTGTGACCAAAACGGTTTTCGGAGAAATATGACGTCAGCTGGTGCATCCAAGTGTCACAAAGAACAGCTGTGACACTCTGAAGCGACCAATCTTCACAAGACAATGGGCAGAGAATTCAACAATCCATTGCACGAAAAATAGCACTGTTTTCAATTACTGTGTATTCAGTTAAAGAAATATGGTACAAATGACCCCGAAACACCAGAGTTGGTCGTGACGAGAGATGTAGAGCCATTGCTGGGAAACGACAGCACCCCCGTATAGGATGTGTTCGAGCACTGATTGCTGAGGAACACTACATCTGACAGTGACATGGCTGCCGCAGGCGACACCTGCATACTTGAGCTTTGTGTTTATGCTCGCTAATCATTTCTCACCGTGATGATGCTGTTTGTGGCCTTGTTTTGTGTGATATATACTCCTGTCAGTATCATGTTTCCTGCTCTCTGTAATGCAACTGATGCATCTTGTGTTGCAGAGCTATTGCTTCCTGATATTGTTCCACCGCTCAGCATGATCTCTCCTTCTGAATAGATGCATGCTGTGTTGTTGTACATCTTTGTGTTTGTGATTGTCACATAATGGCCTGCCAGTACATCTATCACACCTATCCAACATATCAGCCTTTTACTTCAGCAGAGACTCATCTGCTCACCTCCGTACATTGCAGAGCTAGATGAGATGATTCCGTTGGATATGGAGACAGAACTCGTCACATTTGCACTCAGCTGTATTGTTCCTGGAGCATATGTCACCATATGGTTTATGTCTCGAGAGAAATCACCTCCACTTGTTGACGCAGAGTTGCTGTAGAAATTGTTGTTATCAAATGTCGCAGAACCACCAAAAAGTATGGCTCCACCACTGTTGCCCGCATTGTTCCCAGAGAAAGTACAAAAACTCATCGTTGTTGTCATATTGACTACGGAGAACGCTCCTCCAGTGTTACCGGCAGAATTATTCACGAGGTTGCACGACCTGGCATTGAGATAAGACAATATCTCGTTCGGTCCAGCATAGTATAGAAAGCCGCCCTGTGAGGTAGCAGAGTTGTTCACCGCGAGCACTCCACGAAGATCCATTGTTGATGCTCCCGCAAAGACGGATATTGCACCTGACACGGAGTCACTTGATGTCATCCTTTCATGATGTTTCACATGCCTCCCTGATTAGTGGCTTTGTTGGATGTGAAATTGCTATTTTCTACAATTAGAATACCGCCGCTGGAGATATTGATGACGCCGCCTTTGTCCCCAGTGTTATTTAAGAATGAGCTGTTGGTCACCTGATATCCATCATCCTCGTGCTATTAACGTTACTTACCAGTAGAGTCCCTCCCGAAGGTACGGCAACGGCTCCTCCAGATGATGCTGAATTGCCTGTCATGATGACAGATGTCAACAACAATGTTCCGGGTGAAAACATTGTGATGGCTCCTTTCACATGTCAGTGAGTCCGTTATATCCAAAATCAGTCACCCCCCATCCCGCCTGCATTAGAGTTATTTGAAAAAACAGTACCGTTGAAATTGATTGATCCGCCTTGCATAACAACTGCACCGATGGGAATATTTACGAAATTAAGATTATTTGCTATCTGTCCATAATTAAAGTTGACTTGACTCTCCGCCGAAATGAAGGCACCTTCAAGGGTCATGATCTCAGTGTTATGGACACTCACCCGCTAGATTTTTAAACGTCACGTTGTTGAAGGTGGCCAAATTTACCATCAAGATAAATGCTCCCGTGGTGTCCAAATTTCCTTCTATTATAGAATCATTCATCTGTAGAAATCAGAACATCTCTAGAATATAGGGCATTACTTGTATGTTGCCGCCCGAGATTATGAGATTAGAAGGAAAACTAGCTCCTGCCGAGGCTGAATTATTGTAAACATTCAATCTTGAAATAGATCCATAACTGGAGCCGATCTGTGCAGCGAGTGCTGTGAACGAGTCAGTCATAATTGGTTCGATAAGACTTACCAGATGGATATATGCTGGTCAACTGGCCTCCGGATATGGTCATATCATTGATAAGGAAATTCGCAACATTCTGACATACCCATCCTCCAACAGAAGCTATGGGAATCGTGAGTAGTTACAGAGAGATCTGCTAATTGAAGGAGCATACATGTTGTGGCGTTTGTCAAGGTGATACTACTGGCATTAAGATTGGCTATGTACATGGTAGATAGAGGACCACTGTTGATTACAGTCAAGTTATTCAAGACTATTGATGTTGTAAACCGCAGGAATAACGCTGGAAAGAATGAGTATTTAAGATGGCGATTGGTATTCACCTCCGCTGTTACTGTTCGGATTGTTGTAGAAAGCCGAGTTTGCGATAGTGATACTGTCCATAATTGAGAGATCTAAAACACTCCCGCTCCCTTGTGCAGTGTTTCCGTTGAAGATGCTCCGATTGATATTTACTGATGCTAACAAAAGATCAGTGATCAAAATCGGCTTTTTCTCATACCATATCCGGCCCCTTGATATCCACATGATGGTGAATAATAACAAAAATAGCCTAGTGCGCCACCATTTTGGTATGTAGCGTAGTTATCGTTGAAAACACTGAGATCTAGTTTGAGGGAGGCTGGGAGAGGTCAGATATTATCAGGATATGCCATCTCACTATTGGTTACCGTCCAGTCGGATTGAAGGAAGGAGACCACGGCACCATAGGAAAAGGCATAATTTTGGTTGAAATTACTCCGGTAGATGTAAGTATGTGCTGTGATGTGGTTGAAAAGATGATTTGGGAGTCACTGGCAATAACCAGAGAGGATATTTTCAAGAACATCAATTCAGTGCTTACCTGATCCTGTGGTAGCAAGTGCGCCGCCATAAAGAATCGCGTTGTTGTCGGTGAAGGTGCACGAACTTACATTCAATAATTCTCCTGCCTCATTTAGTTACTTTACAGTCAACCACCTCACCATAGTTGAGCACCGCTCCTCCATTCAAAGCATTGTTACTGGTGAATATACAGTTGTAGAATAGACTGCTATAACCTGACTGGTATTGAGCGATAGCTCCACCTCCATTGTAGTCCTTGAAGCAAGGATTCGAGGCACTGTTGCCTGTGAAGTTGGAGTTATAGATAGACATCTGTCCTACAGACAGGATCGCTCCACCCGGGAATCCTGGGGCGCTGCTACTATTTTCAAATACACTGTTGTAGATGAGACCGCTACTCTGACCGTCCATATAGAGTGTCCCCGCAGGTCCTGAACAATGATTCCCTGATCGTCTCAATCTATTGGTTAATCGGTATCAAACCTGTCCATGTGGTCTCTGAGAAATTGAAGGACGATGATGATATGGCAGCTGCTCCTCCTGCAGAAGGGATGGAGAGAGTTGAACCACAGAGGCTGTTCAAAGTTGTTGGATTTCCGGCTGTGTTTCCTGGTAGTGTCAGGGTGAATTTTGAGGGTTTATATGCTCGATTTTGTGATTACCAATAAAACTGGACCGAGCCATCTGCACATTTGACAGTGCATTTAAGGCTAGCCCTCCACCAAAACAGTTCGCGCTGAAGCATCTGTTGTTTGTAAAGTTAGTGGAGCTGATGCTCAGATTGCTGAAGCTGACAGAGATTGCTCCCCCACTGGTAGATGCGGTGTTTTGTGTGAAGCTGCATGCTGAGATTGCATTCAGAGCTGAGCTGTTGATCATCACAGCTCCTCCTGTTGTACCAGACGTGCAACCAGAAAATATGGAAGAAGACACAACCATGATGCTCTGTGATTGCACAATGGCTCCTGCACTATTTCCGGTGTTGTTGACAAAGGTGCAGGAATTCAGGCTCAATATCGAACCTGTACAGTATGAGAGAGAAAAACAGACATTGACAAACCGAGTGCATAGATAGATCCGGCGGAAGGCTGACTCGATTGCTGGCAATTATTCGAGGTGAAGTTTGAAGAGGATATCATTGTCGAAGATCCATAGCTGTAAATTGCTCCGCTGTATGGCGTTCCTATCACAGAGCAGTTGATGAGTGAAAAAACACAAGAGGTGACGAGTAGGGTGCTATTCCTTGTGATGACGGCGGGTCCGGTCACTCCAGTGAAAGTACAAGATTGGATCTGTGTGTTTCAACAATTGCGCAAGGAGAATCAAAATAAATTCTTCGGAGCTTCCGCGGAAAGATTGAGACACTATTCCGCCGCTTGTTCCGATAAATACCGATTTCGCCTTCTATCTCGGCGCATAGAGCCTGTCTCAGTCTTCTCAGACAAACCCAGAGAATGATATTATTACTGATCAGTAAATTTTTCTTTCTTCACCTGTAGATTCCCGGTGGATGTCAGTGCTGTCGATGTGTTGTTGATGAATGTGCATCTTGTGAACTGATTTGTGCT
>MZNV01001668.1:0-11485 GCA_002081555.1 Protostelium mycophagum | reverse complement strand
ATGAAGTATGAGATGGCGGTCAATGTAGATAGCAGTGTCATTGTATGGGAGCAAGGGCCAGTGCAAGGAGCTCTGCTCAATATTAAGATGTTTGTGTCATATGTGCAATCAATCATGATCTTTAATGCGAGAGTAGAGATATGGGGGAGTTGGTGACAACATTAGATTACTAATACAAGTTGAGCCACAAAGTGCCATCATCGATTCAATTATTGCCGGTACACAAACAATCTGTCCATGTTTATTCACTGGCTTTAAACATATCTACACCATACTTTAACTAAAGCTCAAACATCATGTCGTCATCATCTGTCATGCTGAGATCATGTTCTGAATTGCGTGAGAAATATTTAAATACAATTGAGGTCATACCTGACATATCTTTAGGAGGCTGTGTGCCATCCTCTTCATTGATGACATCGCTCAATCTTTCAAGATTAAATCGTACGAGCGCTTTTGACAAGTTACTCTCGACTTGATGAGCTGAAGGTTTTCTCAGCACAAAGATACACAAGAATAAAAAACAGTATCACCCTTTTCTCTCTCTTCGAAAACTCTGCACCTCTCCCGTGCATCACATTCTACTCTTTGTAATCTGGTTCGAAGAATCTGAACCTCCTTCTCTAGTTGTTCACATCGGTGTTTATAGACATCTTTCTCGGCGGTGATCTGACCACATCATTCCTGGAGTATAGAAGAACTTTGTACCTCGATCATGAGCTGCTCATCTCTTGAATGTCTTAACCAAGCCTGTCGCAATTGACGATGCACATCCGCTTCTTCTGATTCATGTCACACAGAAAATTCAAATAAACTAAATGTCTGTTCAAAAAGACTTACCCTGGTTATAGATCTCTTTTCTCGGGCTTGACTCTAGCGAGATAATGTCGTGCTCCTTATTCATTAAATTTGGCATGTTTTCTTTATCATCGGACCCGATTCGTGTTGTCCTTTTGGTACAGCGCTAGTTCTTTGTCATCTTCTCGCTGATGACGCTGCCTCTACCTCGTTTTTTGTGGAGAGGATCCTTTTGATCTCCGGGTCCTGGTTAGACGTTTCAATGAGTGATCTGTACAAATCTAATGCGGTTCTGCCATTCTTGTCCATCATGTTCTTCACACTCTTACTCGCTCTCTCGGCTAGTGATCGTACTACCTCCCAATGTTGGTTTCGGACTGCGTCATGCAAAGGAGTTCTTAAATTTGTGTCTGTCTCTCTCATAGAAGCCCCGTGAAGAATCAACTGGCGACATGTCTCCTGATGGCCCATAGAGCAAGCCAAATGTAAGGGTGTTGAACCTCGGTTGTTCGGATCGTTCACGTTACTCTTATTTGCAACAAGAGGCACCACCTTTGCATTTTAAAAGTTGTTGGACCGAATCAACGTACCTCTTCTAATCCTCTGAAAGCGACGTGATGAAGAACAGACATACCATCTTCCTTTGTCTCGAAAGATTTTTATAAATCTGGTTGAAATGTAATTCTACCTTTATAGCCATACTGATGTTTTTAGAATTGATCGATAAGGCCTTCTTCAGAACCTTCGCATCGAGTCGTGTATCCTTAATGGCTTTGACCAATTCATTATGGAGTATCGTGCAAGAGGACTCTTGGCAAAGGGTATTCTGTAGATGGCTGTTCGTCGAGTCTTTGGGAGCTAAGAAAGTGGTAATCCCCAACTGTTTCATTGTCGCGTCTTAAATTTCAAAGTGCAAAATTTGGCGGTTGTTTGACGATCTACAATTCGTTTGATTGAATTAAAAACAACTCTAGACCTCGAACATCTACAACATCTTTATCTCTTTCTTGAAAAAAACATCTGGAGCCTTTTGTGTGGCACTGACGATTTCTCCACCTCTACTTCTCCAAATTCCAACTTGGTCGGTTGAAGTCCATAACTCACCGGTGGAGGCCCACTCTCTTGGACTAAGCTTGGAGGTGTCTTCAGGCCATATGTGTATCTCTTTGGGCTCTTTAATCGAGAAGGTGAGATGACCATGATTCTCGGTGATGCCGTCTTGACGTATCTCCTCGCGTTTTCTGGGGCCTGCATGTTGGCGTAATTTTCTTGGTTATTTACATTCTCTCTGGTCGGTGATAAGACGTTCTTGCTGTACCGTGACGTCCAGAGACCTCTATACATCCTTCTGGGGCTGTTACGCGGTGACGCTTCTGACACGTAAAGGTTCGCTTCTACTCTATGTACAACTTCAGCCCTTCCCTGAACGCCTGAATGCTGGGGATTTTGTAGATATTTACCTCTGAGTTATCCTCTGTGCGCATGATGGGCGGTGCCGACATCGCCAGACTGCCTCTACCTTGAGCTTTCGGACTCGTTGTAGATTTCCAACTGTGTGCAGAAGAGACTTGTTTGGGGGGTGTGCATGGATCGAGAAGAGTGAGGGAGATTCCTTTCGCTTCAGAGGATAAGATGTCTGAGGCTCGACATCTTATGTCGAATAGAGTCTGATCCAGAAGTGTTCTGCATTTATATCGTGCAGAGATGGTGATGAGCGGGTCGTTCTATGAAGGTCAGCTTGTGCTTGTGATGATGATCATATAAATCACCTGCTCGACGATCTTGTTCAATTTCTTATATACCGTTCGTTGTTTGAACTTCGCTGCTGTTCCATCGTTGCCCGCTAATCCAAGATTAAGATTTAGAGAGAAGGTTGTGCTTCCATCATGCAGCGAACTGAGATCAAGCACTTCTGTAGAGACATTCACTGTATTATGTGAGTGGAGATGTCAGATGGATTTCTATTACGTGGATGTAATGTTAACTTAGCCGTCTTCACAACGGTTGCTCCAAAGACCTTCTTTAAGGCTGCCCAGAACTCATCTCCCTGAGGATAAAGTCACACGACAACATTATAGTTGACGATACTCACAATCAGGTGCAAGCGAATTGGCCTCTTTTCATCGATCACACCTGCCTTCATCAGAACTAAATTGAGTTAATTTGTCGCTCACTTGGGTCTTTTGTTCCCTTCAATTGGAAGATGATGCCGCCTGTTGGTGGAAAAACTGGGATGACCTCTTTAAGATCGAAAAGAGGCACTGAGGGATGCATCTCTAAGAGGGAATTTGCTGGGTTTGTCCGGGTTTTTTTGCGCGCGAAATCAGTTTTCGTTGTAGATCGGGTCTCAAAGTGTCGGGGTGATGTCACCAGATTCCCTCCTTGGAAGAAGCTCTTTCGTTTGAAAACCAAGCAAAATAAATATTTATTCACAGCCAACAGTCAGGATTCATTTCCCCTCTCCTTCCTTCATCTTGTCGATGATCACCTCTTCCAAAGCATTCGTCGATTGATCTGACCCCGAATTGAGACTGAGCATCTCATACGAGTCTCTGATGCTTGGGACCTCTTCGTACGCCCGATTCGCCGCTGAATCATGTCATCTTTTGTTGACAACTCCCTTTACCTAGCCGTTTTGCGGTTGTTACTGGCGTTTTCAAATGTGTGTAAGGATCTGTGACTCTCTCATGTGTGAAGCTGCCCATCGAAATGTGAGACTTGATCTCGAAATCATCCTCTACATCTGAGGTCTCGCTCTCATTTCCTTGTGTCTCTTCTCTCTGCTCTTCAGCCTCTATAACTGACATCGCTTGTGCGGGGTCAATTGTCAACCCTTCTATGGACTGGATCTCTTCCTTCACTATTCCAAGAAAAGTACCTAGATGTGTCAATCCACAACCAGTACAGATATGAATTTCACATATTTCGGCGAAGTTAGGACGGTCTTCCGGAAGAGTTTGCCAGCATTCTGCACCACTTGAGCAATTCCAATAAAAATTAAATCTAACTGTCGAGAAAATAATTACTCACGCGCCATAAGTTTTTGGTACTTTGGGTCAGAGTCTGGCGGAATCGGTAGACGTAATCCTAAAAAGTGTGAGTGGGAGATGTCGAACCCTGAACCCACCTTTGCTGGCCACCGCCATCGCGATCTCCAGAGGAGTGGAGTCGGGGTAGGGGTCTTGACACGTGATGATTTCCCAGACGACAACACTACAACGAGTCAGTCGCAGATCTGCGATTCATGGAATGCTCCTCACCCGAATGAGAAGACATCAGATTTACTGGAATATTGTTGTTTGGTTATCGCTGAAATGATCAGAACGAATTCAGAATTCAAAATTCAAAATAGTTTGTCTGGCGCGAAAGTTGATTTGTGCACTGATGTTGGCCAAGATTCTAACACCTCTTGGTGATTGACAAACAATGTGATTCGATTTTACACAAAAATGCTTTTTATACAATTACAAGTACCGAAACCGTAACAAACATGAAAATTATTTTTGGTTGTTTACCTTCTGGACTCATCCATTTTAATGGACCTATCTTTGTGTTTGTGACATTCGCGTTTTCAATGCTGTGACTTTCTCTGGATAATCCAAAATCGCTCACTGCATCATTCAGTCGAATTCAATTTCTCATCTGAAAAATAAAAATAAATCTTTCACCTTTCGGTTCCAGGTGTTTGTTCAATAATATCTGTTATGACGTCATCAATACGTCAAATATGTCAAGGTGTCACTCACATTACGTACGGCTAAATCTCTATGTACAACTCTTTCCAGGTGTAGATGCAACATCCCTCTCGCCACCCCTTCGATGAATCTGTTCATTTTAATATTAATAAAATTATTCGAATTTACTGTGACAGCAGATCAATATATCATTTCAACATTATAAATATTAATATTTATATATTTCTATATAAAATTCACCCTTTCTTCTGCTCTTCATCAACTTCGTATTGCCTGAGATAGTCATATAAGCTTCCGCCTTCACAGAATTCTCTGTGAAATTTCAGTGAAATTCATGATGAAATAAAACGGTCACGTGATCAGGGAGAGCGGTTTTGGCGGGATGGTGATTCCAATGAACATCACCACGTTCTATTTCCGTCAGTATCTTCATTTATAAATTCGTCAAGAGTATCTTTTGTCGATTTCTACAACGAGTGTCGACAAAAATTATATAAGAAAATATTTTTGTTCCTGCGAAACAAATGCCATGAAGCATAATAGGTTCTATATGTGGAAAAAAGGTATTATTCATAGGAAGGAGAAGATTTGTCTGCACTAATCAACCGCTCTCTCAAGCGCGAATGTCAGTATTTATACTACATATAGATCTTCTAAGCATCTACAATGATGTAGACGAATGATCTTTTCGCAGCTCTGCTGCAGATCCGAAACATTACGGCGTTATTTATACAGAAGAATTTAGAGTCTCCAGAATGATATCGTGAGGGATAGATGACATACGGGGTGTGCTCTCAGCTTTTGGATGATGGCCACTTCGTTCACAAAGCTCTTCAGTTGATCGAGTGTCACATGCTCGCTCCGTATTTGCTTCACCTGAAGGGGTCAAGCATTGTAAAGCAGAATGTCTTTCGCAAATGTCATTCTTCATGAATAATGTGACGTGATGATTTGATGATATCTCAAGTGTGATTACCGCAACAAGAAGATCTCTCCACTCGGCAGTGTGCACCACTCCAAAGGAACCGCTTCCGACCTGAATTTTCGTCGACATCTCAATATGACACATGTCACGTGACCTACCTGTCTGAAGCTCTTGAGCTCTTCCCACGGGATGATGGAGCTCTTCGCGGCACCCAGGTTTATTTTGCTAATGTCTATCTGCATTGAAGCTGCCGTTTCCCTCCTCTTGTTACGCATTTTCGCAATCTACAACCAGTCATAAAATTGCCAAAAAAATAAATCTTGCCTTCCATAAGAAGATGAGGACAAAAGCTATCCCCAACACGGCCGCACCGACCGCGATGCTCACGATGATGATCACCGTTTTGTTGGAATCATTCGATGGCGGAGTCGTCACGTTCTGAACGTATTCAGTGTTGTGCCTATTATCGGTGACGAAATCTCAGTTCCCGCCCATTTCGAATTTCAAAATTCAAATGCGCACCTGACAACTGTATTGATTCGGGGTGATGACATCGTTAAGAGGAGAATAAATGGAGGGCTTTAACGGGTAATCACATGAGATGGCATCCGGATTTGTTGTGATGATCTGAGCTCCTTTCGATAAAAATAATTCGACTGTTGGCCCGTAATATTCATTCCTATATAATTTCACCAGATACTTCACGAAATTTCGTTGATTTTTCGGGATATTTCAGGCAGATGAGATGTCTACGCGTACATAAAGATGACAGTATGAGATCTCGACTTACACTCCAGAGGCCATCCAGATGTCCGTTCCAGATGGTGAATTGTTGTCATAGAAACGACTGCTATTCACCGCGACACCACCCATCAAAGTGATGGCACCTCCTCTATATACAGCCTGGTTATCATTGAAAGTACAATCCTCTATCACGGCAGCAGAAGTAAACTCACTCCTGCGCTTGAGCCCGTGTGCATTGAAACTGTCATATTTCAATCCATATAAATCGTTTATAATATTTTAATGAGTTCTACTGATGTCTTAAATAATTTAAACATAAAGTGCTATCGTTCACTGCACCAAAGCCACAACTCGCCCGAATATGGCTTATTGGTGTATTAAAAACCTTTTCTCTTCATTTTTGCAAAGTCACAACGCAAAATGCGCTTAATTTATATTTATAAAATGCATGTCGTTTGCCAACAAAACCGTAGTTTTCGAGATATATAAATATATCCCACTTGTTATCCAAGTATATAAATAAATAGATATATAAATAATAGATATCCACTTGTTAATAAATAGATATATCAATATAAAGATATCTCACTTGTTATCCAAGTATACTCCCCCTCCATTATACGCTGCATTCCTTGAAAATATACTGGACAAAATGGTGATGTTCTCAGCACTGGCACCCATCCTGATTGCACCGCCATTAGATTGTACCACGGAATTATCAGTGAAAAAGCTGTTACGTATGTAGAAGCTGTCGGCAGTTCCAGTCCACATATCAATCCCCGCCCCGTTTTCCACCGCAAAATTCCCTGAAAATTCTCAACATCTACAATGTTCTATTTTTAGAAATGTGGATATTCTTGTGACTCGTGGATAACAACAAAGAGTTCTTAACTTAAAAAAACAATGAGCTCACCGATGAATGTGCAATCATCAATCATGATGGATGTGATGGAGCTGGAGAATGTGACCCCGCCACCACCAAGTTCAGCATTATTGAAGGAGAAGGATGAATTCTGCAGGATGACGCTGCCAACCCGGCCGGTGCCGCCGATGAAGAGAGCACCCTGTGTGAGTCATTTCTACTGTCATTCTAGGGTTTAGGGTTTAACTCCCGTTTGGCAAAAACACTTGTGTTTCATTCAATTTATGCAAGAATATTATTAAATGAGAGTGGTGGAATGAAATAAATACCTGGAATGAGTGATTGTCTATCACCATAGCACCAGATATAATCATCTCCCCGACAGTTCCCAGAATGCCAAGCGCAGCACCGAATGTGGCACTACCTTCGCTGAATACTGAATCATATATCCTCATGCTATTTATAGATCCACTGCGTTGTAGTGCGATTGCGCCACCCTGGTAGTAGGCGGTATTTCCCAGGAGATTGGACCGGCTCATGGAGAAGGATTGTGATTGTATCGATAAGGCAAATACTCCACCAGAATACTCTTGACAGACATTGTTCACAAAGTTGGAATTCTCGATCGAAATTTCAGAGAAAACTCCACTGATCGACCACCCCCCTCCCGTCAGATCGGAACTTCAAATGTCAATCTGACACATCCATCAAATGACGTCATCATACCTGGAATCTATTCCCGTAAAATTCTGTATGATGAGTTGTGAATGAGAATATAAACTGAATATGTACATAGACCCCCCGATACTCGTCGCAGAGCTATTCCTCACCACCATATCCTATCCATATTAACCCTCTCATCTACAACGAGACATCTTCTCTGAATGATAAGAAATATAGAAAATTTGAAAATATCAAAATAGAATATAATTAGAAGTTAATTAGAATATAATTAGAAGTTAATAAAAACCTGAAGGATGATCTGCTTGACATTTCCGTTCAAGTCCATAAAGCCCCCATTGCTACCCGCTTGGCTCATTGTAGATACCGTATCTCTTATGTATACGAGATCTCCATCACCAGATAGATATAATACTCCCCCATCTACAGCGGATGTTGAGTTCAAGAATTCGCACCCTATAAACTTCAATTTTGATTAGAAATTAAAATTTAAAAACATAAAAAATATATATATTCAAAGGTTCTAAAAATACCTTGGATAATGACCAGCGTTGTAGTGGTACTGTACACGACACCCCCGAACTGTGCGGTGGCGATCGAGTTGTAGAATGTCGAATTCTCCATTCTTAGTAATTGCGTAACCCCCTGTGACAGGGATATGACCCCTCCCAGCGGTGCCAAACTACTCTCGCAGTATACGTACAATAACGTGGCATTGAGGTTTGATCCAAAGAAAAAGGTCCCCCCTTCAGCATCGGCGTCACAGTTGTAGAATGAACTGTCGGATAGATTCACATTATGTCCGATCTATCTACATCAGCTTCTTCTGTCCGATTATTCTTATAATTAAATTTCATTTATTTAGAAACACATTCTTCGAACCAAAAATAAATTTTTCTGAAGAAATTTCTGAAGAAATTTCAGAAAAGATTTTAGAAGAAATTTCAGAAAAAATTCGGAAAAGATTTCAGCAGAAATTTCAGAAAAAATTCAGGTGATGAATACTGACGTCATTGTTATCATCACAGTCTGAGAAGAATGCACCCCCCGTAATAGAATGAGATGAATTGAACTGTGAATTCGTGATCTGCGCATTGGAATTGTAGACATAAATAGACCCTCCCTGGGGTCCAGAATTATTCGTGAAAATTCCTTGGTCTACAACGAGGTCGCCCCCGGTCAACCTTGTAGTGTTAGAAATTTCCGAGAATTTTCTGGGACTCACTCTATCCCGCCGCTGTTGGTCATATTGTTTATGTTATTATTGAAGGTATCCCCTATGCTTGATATTGATGTTTTTGTTGCAGATATTGCACCATTACAACCACCTGCCCATGTCATCACTTTCCCGCCATTTCTGAATTTTAAAATTCAAACATCTCTTCAGAAGAATCTGTTTTATATTCTTTCGGGCCTTACATATGTCTCTCGAATGAAATAAAATAATCCATTCTGCGTATAAATTCAAATATCTTTTAGAGAAATTATTTTATAATTTCTGTAAAATTAATAAATAAATAAAATAAAATATTGTTCACAGAAAAATAATTGAACAACTTACTGTAGATGTTTCTTCTGGAGGTGATGAGGCTATTACTCTTTAAACAATAAGTATTAGCCGACATATTTGAGTCATGAATCTTGATAGACGAGGAGATGGCGGAGATACCACCGCTATAGTGGTCGAAAGAGGACATCCATGTTGTTTGTGTGAGTGTCATCATGACAAGACCCAAGCCATGTCGAAAAGAATTACAACTGGATGTTACGTTTGACTAATAGATTGAGGGTTCATTACGAATGATCAGCAGAAAGAAATTGAAATGTACCTCTTTGATCTCAACGGTGCCACTTTGTGTGATGGAACTATTTCGCATCGTGATATTCGCGTTCCAAATGTAGACACTACCGTATTCATTATTGGAGATCAGTTGAATCGACCTGAGTAAGTCGTAAACATTTTAGAATATTAATAAGAGTACACTCACTCCAGCATGCCACTCAAGTATTGCAAATAGATGGAACCATATGTCATTTCACTATTTTGAATGGTAAGATCTCCTCCCATGAAATAGTAGTATGAAGGCAGAGAGTCACCTTCTTAGTAAGAAATGAGATCAAATAAATCATTTCTTCTCTCACTTGAGGTTTTGATGGATCGAAAATGGTTAATCAGCACCCTCTGACAATTACTAATTCCAAGAGATGATCCAGTGAAAGTGATGTTTTCAAGGATGAATGTGTCCACGACCGCTAGGTTGATGCTGATGCCATAAATTAAGGTCTTATTCGTTGCAGAAATCTTGATCGAATTCCCCCCTCCTTGAAGAGAGACGTTAAAGCAGTCAAAATACCCATCAGAGAATCTTAAATCAAGATTGTCTATTGGTTGTAAATTCAGCAGAATCTGTTCTACTGTTGTGTAATTCTGAGGGGTAAGAAATAAATTATAATCGTGAGAGAGACAGGGATGAATGAATAGGATGAAAAGTAGTTCAAGCCATCCCTATCTTGTATTAGAGAGCATAATTACTCATCCTAAAGAGATCTTCACCTGCCATCGTTGGCCTAATCCATGCTTCACTTTCGTCTCTGAGGTTTCCTTTCTTGATAATGGCTCAACAGCCAATCCAGATGCGGTTGAGGTTTTGGGGTTTCCGCTCAAAATGGATTTCATGCCAGTTTTCAAGGTTTGGTTAGGTTTGGCGTCCCCGGACATCATCATTACGCCCAGACACTGCCCACTGAATATTAATATTAATGCACAAAATACAGAGGTTAACAAGATTCGTTTTTGCAACATTGCAGTTTCATCATGATCAAAGTCAATGCACAGCTTCAAATTCCCGGTGCAACACGTTGAGTCCATAGAAACAGCTTAATTTTTGCATTAACTAACGTATATTCTTACCGCAGTGGGAATTTGCTTCCATCACTCCCAAATGTGTATTGTAATTTTATTACACCCTTCGCCGAGGAGCGCCTATTTGGAGAAGGCCAGGATGGCCAAAGCAGCCGTCATTGCGTGCACTTGTTTGAGCAATACAGAAAATCGAAAAGCTGGTTGAAACATGCAATAATCTGCCTTTGTAGACCAAATCCATTACGAAGACCACCTCTACATCTCTCAGAAAGGGATATTTTTTTGTCAAGAAAAAACAGTGACATACTCGCCTTCATCCTCTCCTCCAGCAGGAGAAGATACTGCTCAGTTTCTACAACAGAATAAAAAAGTTACTTGCTGGCTGCTTGAGTTGTACAGTAGAGGCAGGCGACCCACAACCAGTCAAAAGCTGACGTAACAGGAAATTGGCAGTGGCTCATAAAAAGTCCCTCCACACTACCCAGAAGATTTATTTCATATGCATCATGTTCTATCCCTTAAAGATTCTGTGAAATTTTACCAGCATGAGCAACAGTGTCCCGACGCAAACAGTAAATTGAAAAGTTGTGAATTCTTCAAATACCCACGCACGAACAAGTCAATAATCTTCAGGTTTTAAGAAGTGGATGAGTCGGATGTTGATTTATTTTTCTGATGATGCGCTCAAAACAAATTGAAAAACAATCCTCGAAATAAATATATTCTACAATTACCGATGTACCTTTATTTATTTTGCGACCACACGCGCGTTCATCATGCCTTCGGTTGCCACACTGGGCTCCCATCCCAGCCAATGTTTGCACTTGTCGTCCTTAAGATTGTTCCCTTAAACCTCTCCTTGTACAAAAAACCTCATCAGTACAAAACCAAAGCTTCTCCAGAAACTAATGGGTGGG
>MZNV01001666.1:0-19502 GCA_002081555.1 Protostelium mycophagum | reverse complement strand
TTGAACAGATCTTGAGAGGAGACTAACCTCTTGTAATCCCAGAAATCTGTCTTCATATCCAATGATGACCCCTCTTCTCTCCACAATCACGTCCCATCTCAGTCGGTGAAACACTTCTTCTGCCATTTTCCCCGCCACTTTTGGCTTCTCTTCCTCAACTGCTGGAGTGTTGTTACTCTTCTGTGTCCTTGTGACTCTAAGCTGTGCTATGAATGGCTCTGCCTGCTGGCGATCTCCTCTACATAAGTCGACCACTGCTTTCTCGGCAGAGTAACCACTTGTCTTATAGACACTCCAGATCATCATGTCGTTGATCTGAGAGCTTTTTAGTTTCTATTTGATAATTGTCGCACCTCAGGAAATAGTACTTTCAATTGATTTGTGTCTTGTTCTTTTTCTTTCTTCGATGTGCGTGGCATGATCGACCTCTGTTTTTCTCTTTCTAATGTAATCGTTGTCGTTGCCTTACTATTGAGGACTTGGTGTCTGTTTTTATGTCTTCCACATTCCCCATCCTGTTGGTGCGCTGAAAGCCGGTTCGGATAATTCTGTTCCGGTTTTTAATTCTTGAATTTTTCCGTCAATTTTATTTTTCTAGATTTTGATTTTATTTTGCAGATATTTTGTGGCAGACACAAACTCATATACCGTAGTTTTTTGGGGCTTTATTTCGATGATAAAGATCATCTATCTGCTGTGATCGCCGCACTGGCTCGTCCTCCTTCTCAAACAACGATCAGAGTCAATACTTTGAAGTGTACGGCTGATCAGCTCTTGGTTGAACTTCAGGAACATCTCCAACCACTAGGACACACAGTACAGAAGCATGACGTGAGTGAAAGATCATCTATCTGCTGTGATCATAAATACATCATCAATCTTCGAATCGTCTGAAATAAAGATGATCAAGAGGACATTTTATTCATGAGGCCATAGACACTTTCTGATTGTCTTGTCATTCCCACAAAAGGACCTGCTCAAATAGAGGGAGGCCATCCAGGTATTAACCTCCAGTTTGTAAAAATAATCAAAGACTGAATCAGAGCAGAGATCATTGTGGACACGAAGGTTCGTTCATCAAATCAATTTCATCAGTGACATGTCCAGTGTGGTGAGGCGATTTTGAGAGGTGCAGACATATTTGCAGTGAGTTCACCCATGCTCTCGTCTTTTCATGTTGGTGCTGTCTTCGAGCTGCGATGATCATCTTCAAAATGAAATAATTTTGTAAAGACATGAGAAAAATTCCACTAACCTTAGATTTTAAAATTTTAATTGTCTGCAGCCGGGGGTGTTGGCCGCAGCTACAGGCAGTGAGTGATATTGTGATGACGTCATAGTGCTGAGGAATTTCAGTCAAGACAGATGACAAAGTGAGCGTTGTAATAGACATCGATCAGTGAGTCTTCCGATTTTTCTCGAAATATTTCAGGATTTTTGCTTGTATATTCGAATTTATTATTGCCGGACAAAAAAGTCAAAAAAATATTCTGTCTCTTTTTAGAAATTAAAATTATTTTTTAAATTTTCAGGCAGGTTCATCGCGGATTGAAAGAAGAATTCAAAGGCAGGAAAATTTTTGTTGGAAATGGGCAAACTACAATGGTAAGATTTTTCAAGATAACAATAATTTTGTAAAAGGCGAAAGTTTTTCGGGTTTTAGCACTTGAAAAAACTGTTCACTGATGGAAAAAATATTTATTGATAATAGAGTCGAACGGTGTTCTACAACGCGACGGGAGTGGCCGTGAGGATGACTGAGCCCATTTATTCCAGCCCTTCCTTGAACGGAATTTTCCCCGAAAAGTGCTATCTACAAAACATCCCCTCCATGCTGGCGGCTCATTACCTCGATGTGATTTTATTGTTATTTTTTTAAATTCACTTTATCTTTTCTTGATTTCATTTTTATTTGTGAGAAGTAGTCCTATCTGAAATATGGTCACGTGACCTTTCGGAAAATTGCTCGGAAAATAAAAATGACAAAAATAGCCTCAAGAAGGGGAGATGATTTTAGACATGTGTGCATCTCCTGGGGGTAAATCCACACACATCGCACAATTGATGAAAAATCGTGGAAGGGTGATTTCTATGGGTAATATTTTTATTTATTCTGATTTTGTGGTGGATCTTGTCGAGCGACAAGGTGAATGCTGTGGTGAAGCTGCATTGTGTCGAATTTACTATTCTACAACAAAACTGCAGCTGTTTTGTGCAAGTTTTTTTGCAGCAGAGCTGCAGTGTGCTTGGTTTATTGTAATAAATATTTTTCGACAAAAATATGCTGCATAATGTTTGTCTGCAGAACATCTGCAAGTATGTCTGCAGCAAAAACAACTTGCAAGTTGTAGAGTGTTTTATTCTCCTGTGCAGTTTGGTTTTTGGACCCTTGGACCCATAATTACATTTTCTGAAGTTTGACAGACCGAAGCTGCAATAAATCCCAAGTGATAGAGGACCTCTCGAAGCGTCTCGGCTGCACCTGCATCACCGCACTCGGCCATGATTCCACCAAATTATTGGTGATTTTTTATTCTTGTTTAAATAATTTTAAATATAATTTTTCGGGCAAAATGTATTTGATTGTGGATGACAAAGCGTTGTGACAGCAAACAAATATTTAAATTGTTAACATTGAAATTTGCAGGAGGTCAAGCAGATCGGTGATGTTCATTTCATCCCAGAGACATTTGACAGGTAAGTGACCATCATCATCATCATGTCGTGATGACACCACAAAAATATCGTGATGACGTTATGATGACGTCATACAACATCATGACGTCATACATGATGACACTATACATGATGACGTCATACAACTTGATGACATGATGACATCATACAACATGATGACATCATACATGATGACGTCATACAACATGATGACGTCATACAACATGATGATGACGTCATGACAGAGTTCTACTAGACCCACCGTGCTCCGGACTGGGTCAGAGGCCACGCATGAGGGAAAATATGACTGCAGTAGACGTGCAGAGTTACGCACCGTACCAGCGGAAATTGTTCCACACGGCGGTCCGTTTGCTCAAAGTTGGCGGCACAATTGTTTATTCCACGTGAGTTTTCTGAGCTATTTCCGTGAAATTTCCGATGTTCTTCCATACGTGATTTTTCGCAATGAATATACAACAATATGACATCCATGGCTGTGCTATTTGACGTTAAACTGAACGTAAACTTGCTACATCTACAACGAGCCGAATTTTCTTTGAATTTTTATAATATTTTTTGACTTTTCAGGTGCACGCTTAACCCACAAGAGAACGAGGAGGTGGTCAGTTACGCATTGGAGAATTTTCCTCTGAAATTGGAAGAGGGCCCGGAGAAATTGTCGCATATAGGTTCACCCGGTGCGATTTTTAATCGTCAGGTTGTGTTCAGCGGCTTTGCTGTTTAAAAAATGTTTACAAAACACCAGAAAACGCACAAATTTATTTGAAATCAATTTTAGTAAATTTCTGAGAAAATTCAGGTCTGATTTGGCGGGAAAAGAGTGAAGCTGAGATATCTCAAGTGATGTCCTCTGTTCCAGAAGCGACAGCCGAAGAATCTGTACAGCCCCACGGATCCCAAAAAAAGAAAAAACAAAAGTTAGCCGAGGTAAAATCCTCCATCTACAACCAGCCAAAGCTATATCTACAACGCTGTAGGTGAAGATGGGACGTGGTCTAAATTTAGAAGAATCCAGAAAAGTGAGGAGATTCGACCCCAGTGTAGATGACACCATCGGCTTCTTTGTGGCAAAATTCACCAAAGAAAAATCGACAGAGAATAAACAATTGTGATTCACGTATCGAAGAGTTGGATTATGTTGTTGTATATCTTTGATGACCTATACGAAGCGATGACAAACATCATTGATCTGCATCCTCTAAATGATCTCAGATTGTTATTGGGTTAGAGAACGAAAAGATCGTAGAAAGGCTGCATCGTCATGAATGTTGGTGGCTCGATCTGACGATGATTCTGCGGGAAATGTCGGTTGTCGACGTCGGCCTGGTTGACATGCTGGAGTCATCATGGTTGGTTGCCTTTTCCCATATATCAAATGAGGTTACTGCAACCAACAGAACAGCCATCACTCCATCCAACAAAAAAAACTTGGTTTAAAACAGATGGAAAAGGGCGGGAGGTCGGTCGGACCCTCCCTTCTAAGAAAGCGTGTTCAGAGGGGTTTCCCCTCGTCTTAGAGTCTGCCTGATGCTGCAATAGGCACCCTCCACACTCCGGACGCTGCCTGCTCTGCCGGCTCGTTCCGAGGTACAGAATTTCCGCAGATAATTGTCAGTTTCCACCACGTTAAGAGACGTGATTCCAAACGTTTATTACCGTCCAGATTAATTATATTTTCCGAAACGGAATTTCGGAACAGGAAAAAAGGTCGAACCTCTTGATGGCGCCAACCCTCATTCGTGCGCAGCCAGCAGTAACTTGACCTCCTTAAGAAGGTCAACACACAAAGAAGAAATCAAGTTAGAGATCTTCGATCTCAGTCCCGACGCGCCTAGAGACCCTCGGTTGACACTTCAAACTTCGCCAGGAACACATTTGTGAATGTCCTTGATCGAACTTAGCAAACACACACCGAACCACAGCTTAACTGCTGCTTCGAAACCATAAACTAAGAGAGGTTTGTGCTCCATTCATTTGCATCGAGATCTGATCGCCACAACAGCGACGTCTGATAGGGACGTCTTGTGATCGAATCGTATATATACCTAGTTTTATTTAAAATGTCAAATCCCGCCGTAATCTGGGCCTCTAAGAACGTACCACTCTTCGCACATTTGGCCTTATGTGTCGCTGAGATCTTGTGGGGAGGAATGGCCGTCTTTGGAAAGTACGGCATAGAAGGTGGTTTGTCTCCTTCTCTGCTCATTTGCCTGAGATTACCTCTGGCCTCCATTCTGCTCTTCTCCTTTGCTGCCGTCGCCAACACCAAGGAACTGTTTAGACGCCCAACTTTAACAGAGGCTAAGCAGTTTGCCACTGTCGGGCTTCTGGGTAAGTGTCAGATGTCATGTCGACGTCATCATTAATCCGTCATCATTGACATAATGCAGTCGGCCTCTTCACTTGCTTCTTCTCTTTCGGCCTGGCTATGAGCACTGCGACCAACGCCGTCATCCTTGAGATGACAGCCATCCCATTCACAGCAGCCCTTGCATTATGCCTTAAGAGGGAGCCCTTCTCCGTCATGAAGTGTGTCGGTATCTTCTTTGGCGCTGCTGGTGGCTTGTTTATGGCCGAGGTGAGATTTCCTCGAAATTTCACGAAAGGTTCTGAGAAATTTCCAGGTCGAAAAGTTTGAGATGACTGGTCCATATTTCGTAGGGAACATCCTATTGCTTTCTGGAGGAATCGTCTTCGCCGTCTACCTCATCTTTGGTGAAGTCGCTTACAAGACCACCCCACCCGCCATTGTCAACGGGTCAGTTTTTGAGAATCTACAACGCTGTAAATGGCTCACTTTTCTTCAGATATGCCAACGCCATAGCTTTCTCTCTGAATGCTGTTTTCATCTTGTTCTACAAGCCTGGTGATCTCGCGTGGACGAACGTTGTCGCTTTAGACATCATGTCCTGGGGTGCCATTCTCTATTCTTGCGTGATTGGTAAGTGTCAGTTTGACAAGTGACATTCTGACATGTGTCAAGGTTCAGTGGTGGCCTATCAGATCTACTCTTGGGGATTGAAGAACACATCTGCCGTTGTGTCATCGATCTACTTCCCCGTACAGGCTCTTTCAGGAATAGTTTTAGCAGCACTATTTTTAGGCGAGCACATGTCCGTAAGGTGAGAGATTCCCCGACTGCGTTGTAGACCGAGATTCTTACGTCGTACAGAGTCATTGGGGGTGGTGCTGCGGTGTTTGTGGGAGTTGTACTGGTCTTAGTATCTCAAAGAAATCAAAACAAGGAGCTGTACTCTGCCGTCGACAACGGCGATGACATCGAGATGTGCTCTCACGTCGACGAAATTTCAGTGGAAATTAAGAAGGAGGAGGTCGTTGTAGATCAAGACGACACCACTTCTGGGGAGGAAAAGAGGATAGAAATTTCAGAGAATATTCAGCCAGCGCCCAACGGGGTCTACAAGCCGAAATTTAGCTTGCGAGATGCGGTGGACATGGAATCCCCAAGAGGCGAAGCCTAATAAATTATGTGAAAATCGTGGATTTATTTGTGTCGGGTTCTTTGAGCTAAAAATAGAACACATCAATCAGATTTTCTCAGAAAAAGTTCTGTCCAAAATTTAATTCATTTGAAATCATTCATGGTGAGCATGAGGTTTCTCAGCCCTTTTTCTTGCTGTAGATGACAAGGAGCCAAATGAGGACCGTAATGACAGCCGCTACGAGGATGATTCCCACAGAAGCACCTATACTTGCCCCAGTACTTAGTCTTGAAGGCGGCGGGTGGAGTCTTTAGATCGTTAGCATGTCCAAAGCCGTTTTTGTCACCTTATCTTGTCATTACGAGAGAAGTGTGAGTGAGATTGTTCACAGTGATTAAACCACAGAAGTTGATCACATTCAGCAGCGCACTTTGCAACATCGCTGCATTACATCACTCAGAAACCAATCAGATTAGACTTTACGTAAATTGCTTCAAGCCACCAACAAGACCCTTATCTGAGATTGTCAGCAGCTGCTCTGACAAGAAATCACAACACGCTTACCCACACACAATCCCTTCTCTATACAAGCAGGATCATCTTCTGTACTACCACAGGTCAGCCAATAGCAGTCATCTTTACAAGCATTGCAAGAAGCGTAATCGGTACCTTTGCATGCTCCTGTCTTCATCAATTGAAAGAGGATGATGTCGCTCTTCGTTAAACACATTCACATGGACTATTACCGGAAGAAAGAGAAATAAGCGCAACAAAGAAGAGAAGGTCGATCCTCATGAATGGAAAGAGGTTCAAGAACATTCCAAGGGCGTGTCATCCCCAGCCCGTGGGGTTGTCACCTAATTTCGGTGCTTTGTTCAAAACAAATTTTAGAAATGGGATTTTCAATCTTCGTCATCAAGACGTTTGTATTCGAGGCTGGTTGCCACCAGGTAAAGTAGAGGATAGTGTTCGTTCAAAAGAGATCAACTTGGACACTGGAGTTATTCATCCCAGGATTTATTCAGCAATCTACAATAGTTCAGGCGCGGTAAAATCAAAAGATATTGCCCTGACGTCCCCGTGGAGAAAGATATTTTGAGAGTTCAACATTCTCGCCTGAACAAGATGAAGACAGTCGCCTTCTTTGCCCTCTTCCTTGCCGTTGCTGCTGCCCAAACCTGGACCTCTTGCGGTATATGTTCATTCATCACTTCAATGTCTCACAAGATCCAAAGGAGATGATGCTTCTGATGTCGCCAAGTTGGGAAAGATTTCCTTCTCTCCAAACCCTATAGTCAAGGGTCAACCCCTCGTCATCACTGGATCTGCGGTTCTGAAGTCCGATATCACCTCTGGCCGAATCATGGCCAACATCACCTACTCAGGATTTCCTTTGCTCTCGCTTCCTCTTTCCCTCTGTGACACCATCAAATCTTCTCAGCCTTGTCCTTTGCTGGCTGGACCACAAACTCTCAGCGTCTCTATCAATCTCCCCCCTCAAGTGAGATCAGCCTCCATCTTTTTGATCTGATCGGATGAGTACTCATTCTTGACAGGTCCCAGGAGGAGTTTACCAAGCTCATGTCGAAATCTTTGACCAAAACAAAAACAGAGTCGCCTGCATTGATGGCACTGCTAACTTCTAAATGCAACATAAATAATGAAATAAACAGAAGTTCAATTATTAGATCCGTCATCCTTTGCTTTCGCGAAAAAAATAATCTGACGTAAGTGGTACTGAACTGCGGACCTAAAGAGCCGCACATCTTTCATCGGGGAAAATTTGAGTGCCAAAACCGTGTCGGAACCGACAGAAGTTATTCAATTGTCCGACGAACGATGAGGCTGACGAGCAGCCTTCTGTTGTTGATCTTCTACCTGTTTATTGTCTTCGGACAGATCACGATCAATTCTACTCCGTCAACATGGTTGAGTGGTATGTGATCTCGATGATTTGCTCTGATAGACCAGATGTGGCCAGCGCCAACATCTCTGGAAGCACCGTAGTCCTCCTTTCTTTGTCAGCTGGAACATACACACAGGTATCCGTGATTTTGGTTTTTAGACTGAAGATGTGAGAGCGTGAACCTCGCATCCGGCTCAATTTGGATGTTTTCTTGTGCCGGTGGAGTCGCCGTGATCAGTGGTAATATCACAACAAGTGCATCGACAATATTCAACGGTATCTCTTTCTCAGGGTCAGTGTCTCTAAAGGGCAATGGGACTGACGGTCAATTTATTGGGTGCACATTCAGCAATAATGCATCGACATCAGTGACATCCACCGCACGTCTGCAGGTGATCCTCATTCTTCACCCTCTCATTCGATGTCCATTAAATTCAAGTATTTCAAATGATGCCGATACGGGTCTTAATCATCTGTCTCATTGATGTGACAGCTTCAATCGTGCATTTTCACTGGAGTCGCTGGGCCTGCCATCATCGTGAGTAACAGCAGCCTCATTGTGAGCTCATCCGTATTCTCTATCATCCGTTGTCCGAAGAATGCAATGCCGTACGGTGGTGCTATTTCATCTTACGGTTCGTCCACGATGATTTCATCCTCAAATTTCACTTCGAACTGCGCAAATACTAGCCAGCCTTTTGCCGGATCCATATATGCCGCCAGTGAGTGTTCTTACATTTTTATTTTACATCATCTTTTAATGCTTTTCAGATTCACTGCTGAGTGTGCAGTCATGTAATTTCATGAGCAGCAGTGGAACCAACGCAGGTGCAATCGGACAGTCTCAGGGAGTTATGGCCTTGTCTTCTTCCAGTTTTTCCAGCTGTACATCCAGAAACACCGGAGGAGCAATATACATCAGCAACTCATCTCTCAATACCATTTCCTCCTGCAACTTCTCATGGAATACAGCCTCTACTAGTGGGGGGGCGATCGCCATCAGCTTCAGTGACCTCAGTATCACTGATAACAATTTTGTGAATAACAACTGCTCTTCGTTTGGAGGAGGTCTCTCTGTCAGTAACTCATCCAATATTCGTGTAGTCCGCTCCAACTTCATTGGTGGGATGATCAGTTTGTTGTATTTTCTGAAAATTGTCTTTGACTGCAACTAAAATGAACAGGAAACCAAGTAAGTATTAGCAATTGCGACTCACGCTGCAATTCCATTACTTCCATCACTTCTGCCGGAGGAGCCGCTGCAATTCTCTCATCGTCATTCAAGTTTTCGGAAACCGTGTGGACAGGTGCGGACTCGTGGAAAATCTGCAATATTTTTATGTACACCAACCAATTATCAGGAAATAAAGCTTGCGGACCTGCAGGGGCTTTATACTTGGATAAAAATAGCAATGGTACCATCGACTATAGCGTTTTTCAGAACAGCAGCACTGCAAATTATACTGGTGGGGCGGTTCTGTCTGCCGGAGAACTCTCCGTCCACAACTCGAACTTTACGGGAAACAGCGCCGGGACTGCTTGCACTTCCTCAGGTTATAGAAGTGGCTACTATGGGGGTGGAGGTAACGATCTCATTTTTTGTTTCACTATCTCACTTCTCACAGCCATTACGATCTTTCAGTCATCTAATTCTAGAACACTATTGTCCAACTGTTTCTTCAGTGGAAATTCAGGCACAACTGGAGGAGCAGTGCTGAATATTGGTGAGCCAAGGATGAGATGTATAGGCTGAGCATCACAGGGAGCAATTTGACCATCAATTCGTGCACGTTTATCTACAATAACGGGATGGCTAATGGTGGCGCAGTTGGCATCTGTATGGCAGGTCAGAAAATAGACTTGATAAGCAAGGGAAACTTATATCTACCAGCATATACGAATATTAACAGCAGTATCTTTAACTGGAATTCTGCAGACTTATATGGTGCAATCGGCGGGTACCGCCGAAATGATCCCCCCCAGAACGGTAAAATTGTGTCCAGTGACCATCGTTTTGACTTTCCACAGCGTCTTTAAATATTGACCTTTGTGTCTTTAATAATAACAAAGGTAGCGCATTGGGAGCGACTAATATACCCGGTAAGAGCGAGTCTGATTTATTAATATTTTGACATGTTCCTAGTGTCTGTGACCATCAACCGGAGCACCTTTAAGGAAAATGTTGCACTTTCCGTGGCCAATGCAATATCTCTCAATAACGTGCGAGATATCACTGTAACAAACATGATTATTGATGGTAGCCCTCAAGTAAATGGCGCAACAATGTATTCATGTGATATCTCAAACGCAAACTCAATAACCATGAGTAATGTCACCATGACTAATAGCGCGACTCTACAAACTGTCTCTGGAAATATCAAAGCCACTGACATCCTCATCAGAAATTGCACATCAAGTATTATTTTTGATACTAGAATTCGAAGTCTGGTGCAATGTCTCACTTAATATAGCTAATTTTGGAGGGTGGTTTCTGCGAGGTGCAAATGTATATGTTGAAAACATCGATATATCTGGTAACTTTGCCGTAGATCCACGAGGTATATGTATATATAGATCTTAACTGATATGTCAAAGTGTTGGGCTTGTATGTGGCTTTTTCATCTGGAACCATCTCAAATTTGAAACTGTACAACAATTCTGGCGTTAAAACTTCCTTCTGTCATAATATGCTCGTCTTTTTTTGCAATAATATCCAGGTGAATATGTGTCGTTGTGAGTTGATCACTAAACCATTGGAGATCAATAATTCCACAATAATTGGAGGAGATCATCTCATAGGGACGACTTTCACCGGTGGAGTAAATAATCATGTCGTTTTGAATAATGTGAACGTCAGCAACTCAGAGGGTGAGTGGGTTGGCCTATTGACTTCCTGACACTTGTAGGGGCCCTTTTCAACAATGGTGCACAAGTATCATACAATTATGGAATGATATCAAATAATACTGGGACATTTGGCTTCCCTCATGGTGCAGTCCATGTCGATACTGGAGCAATGACTTTTTCTGGTACTATTTTTGAAAACAATTACAGAAATATCCCAGGAGTGTCAGGAGGCAAGATGAGAGATGTGTAACCCAAGGTTGACAGAATGGCAGGAGCCATGGGGATTGCTACTGGAAGCGTGACATTGACATCTGTCACGATGACACGTAACTCGGCACCATCCGGAGGGGCTGTGGCCGTAGATGCAGCAGCCACATTGTTCGTGAGAATCGCACTTAAGAAACATTGTGGATAATGGATGACAGGTGTATAACAGTACTTTTGCAAATAATATAGCTGAAGAGGGTGGTGCAATTATTTCGAGTGGCACTCTTTACATGGAGAACACCAACTTGACTCATAATCAGGCTGACCAGGGTGGTATGTGGGTAAGCCAATTGATAGCGTGACAAGTTAAACAGGTGCGATATCTTTTACAGGACCGTCAGGAGTGCTTCGTGGAGTGCTGGCATCATATAACACTGCAAATTCACATGGGGGCTCTCTGTACTCTGCAGGAACGATCACCGGTCCGTCAAATCTTGTCATCATATCGTCCGAGTTTTTCAACAATTCCGCCGGTCTCAGTGGAGGAGCGGCATCGCTGGTTAATGTGATTACAACGATGAAATCCTGCACTTTTGCCGGAAATCAAGCGGGCGAAAGTGGTGGAGCAATGTCTTATGGTGGTTCCATATTAATGAAGAACAATGACTTCATGGGTAACTCTGCATCTGCCAGTGGAGGTGAATACTTTTTTGAAAATTGAAGGATGACACAACCGCAGGAGCAATACAGCTGAATGAAAACGTGACAAGTTCTGTGACTATATCCGATAGTCTATTCTCATCTAACTATGCACTGTCTGGAGGTATAACATCAATAAGTACCGACACTGACATATTGACAGGGGTCATAAATATGCTGTCAGGTCATTGTGTCATAATGACAAACATAGACATGTACAACAACACAGCAAGCATTTACACAGAAGGCGAGATCATGCTGAACGGAGGTACAATATCTGGGAGTACAAGCTCTATATTACAAGATGCATCAGTCGCATTACAGAGGGAGGGAAATATCATAATGACCGGAGTCTACATTGCCAAAAATAGTGCTGCAAACAGTGTCATCACGGTGAGTGTCAAGTGTGCGTCTAAGCTAAAATATGCAGGTGTTACCTGCTTCAGTCATGATGATGTCCAATGTCACATTTGACAGCAATCAATGCTCCAACACATCATACATGGGCGTCATGTCGTTTCCTAACGACGGTGCCGTGTCTATGGTTAACACATACTACACAACCAATTCCGGAGTGTCTGGTTCATTTGTGCCGTATTACTCCAACTGATCAAAACTTTGGTGGAAATTTTATTTTTGGAACATAAATCGGTCCGTGAATATTTTTTCCATCAGAGCACAATCTCGTACTATCATTAAAAAGACGTGATCTACAATTATGTAGATTGGAATGATCGGTTGGTGTAGCGGGGACAGAGGATTCGAAACCACCAAGTCACGATGATGCTTCAGAACCCCGCCGGAGTTCCGATGTCTTTATTGGCGAAAGAGATCACTTTGTAGACGACACCCATCTCTTCGGGGCTGACCAAACGCTCATACGCCGCAGCAATAGTGTCCGCTTGTTCTTCGTTCTCGCAATTGTCGACGAGCTTTTGTACGCGCGCCTCGACCCCCATGGAGAGGAGAAATTGACCCTGTGGGATGGCGCCAAAAATAGCTGTGTTTTCTGTACATTTGAGATGATCAGACGGCACAATTGATCGTGACATGTCGTGGAACTTTGATGATATTCGCCCAGCTTCTTTTGAGTTGTAGATGATGAGGATTACGTACCAACCACACCGGCAGCCCTTTTCAGACTGGTGAAATCGACAAGGGCGCTGAGGTCTGTCTGTCCAGGAGATTCCAATAAATCCACAAATTTGTGGTCTTTGATGGCCTACAAAAGGGTCAGTTTTCCCCCAATGAAAATGCTGCATCTACAACGGTACAAAATAATATGCCACTTGTGAGATTTTTTTTCCCGCAGCTTTGCTGGGTAGTCATCTGAATCAATATTCTCCGAAATTTCTGTGAAATTTCCCACCCGAAGAGTGTCGGGGGTCATCCCTTCTTGTCCGTAATCTATGATGAGTGCGGCACCTCCATATTTACCAATTCTGTTGGCCATGTCCAAGGCCAAAGTCATCCCTGCAGATTCTATTCATTTCAAGTTGAAAAATGACGGTTGACATTTTCAAGTTGAAAGGGTGATAAAAATCGAGGAAAATTCGCAGAAAATCACCTTCAGGGCACATTTCAACACACTGGCCAATCTCCCCTTTCAGCATATTGGGTCTCTGCTCTCAATGAATTGGTCCGTTCCAATTGTTTGTGACGATCTACAATGATAGAATCACCTGACCGGGGGGTGCGCTCATCAGGTCTAACCTTGGCCTGTCTTTCTCATCTACAACCTGCCCTTCTTCTTTCTTCTGCATCGACTAAAATCAATCAGAAAGATTCCAAAGATCTCGGTAACAATGTCACGGTATGATCCATAGCAAAAAAAGCATCGAGAGGTGTTGGTATTTACATCTCAACAAGGTCTATTTTTAGTCACAATAACACTAGTGTGTTCTTCTGCAGCAAGGACTAAGATTCCACCGAATTAGACCTACATTCAATTCTAATTTGTGTGCGACGGCCATCTGGTCTTGTGATCTCATCAATGTCAATGCGGCCAATGTTGGCGTCGGTGAGAGCACCATTCTCAGATGGTTGTGACTGTATGACGTCATCACGAAAATTCGGGTAAATTTACTGACCCTTCTCCAGAATTGACATCCACCATCCTCTCGCACCAACCGGTCTTGGTGTACTGAAAAAATTTAAATTTAAAATTGGCCATCTACAACGAGAAATTTCTTTGTACAAAAAGAAAGTGCATCTGCCGGGAATTGAACCCGGTTCGCGTGCTTGGAAGGCACGCATCATACCATTAGACCACAGATGCTGACGTGTCATGACGTGGCGTCTCTTGATATTGCACCGTATGTTGACAAAAACAATCTCAAATTTTCGACAAATGGAAATGACATCATTTTAGTATTCGATTATCATGATGACGTCATCAATTAAATAAAATAGTAATAAAAATACCTCAAATTGGTGCACGCTGAGGCAATCGAAGAACTCCTGCGCTACAATGAGAGAAGGCCCTCTGGGAACTCCAGAGAAAGTCCTGTGCCAAGTGAATTTTGTTCCGTCTATATTCTCCGCAGATTTCAACATTCCGTGGGAATCTTTTTTCTCTGAAAAAATGAGGAAATTTCAACACCGGAAAGAATTTTCTAATCACAGTTTGAAAATATTTCGGAAAAATGAAACCGGTAATTACCGTGACTATCTTCGGTTTCATAACGCACATAAAATCACATGAATAGGTTGGAAATTTCACGGAAATTTCACAGACTGACCGTTGATGTTGGCTCCGAGCTTCTTGGCTTGTTCTTCTCTTAGAGCTTGCGACACTTCCACGAAATGTACCCCCTTTATGCTCTTGAAAAATTTCGGAAATTTCTTCGCGGCACGGAGGAGGTCGGACATCAGCGTCCCTTTTCCGGGTCCACATTCTACAACGATGTAAATGGATGATTACATCAATATTATGGTGTTTTTGTACAAACATAGATGTTGCAGAAGCTGCTGTACAAAGAGAAGTGGACAATGCTCCAGGCGTAAATTCAATTCAACAATGCAGAGTTGCAATTAAAAAAATTCCGCCGCAGCACATAACCAGACTGCCCGAAACCTCATTATAATAATGATGTCTTAGTGCGACATCCTAAGAATGCACGAAGAGTTGTGAGCGATCGCGGCTTTGCCAGAATATTTTAGTTTGTGCATAACGGCACGAATAATATGTAGCTGTATCTTCATCTACAACGACACTTTGATCACAAAGAATAAATTGAACTTCATTTGAAAATAAAAGTACATACCGACTATCATGATGTTTTCTTGTTCCTTCATCTGCTGCCACGTCGCAACACACCAAACTCCGATCATCTTTTCAAATTTTAAATTCGAATTTTGGCGGGAGATTTTAGAAAAATACCTCTCCAAAAACTTGAGATATCTCTGGTGACGTCACGAAATCACCTTGGGTACCGAAAACTGGCTTGTCTTTTCTGAGATAGTATCCATATTTTGGATTCATCAGCGCCTCACGCATGAACGCCGCCACAGTTAGAGGACCTCTGAGCTAAAACTTTGAATAATATTCAAGGAAATTGGGATATTGTCCATGATCAGTTAATCATAACTTTTTAAGAGATGGGAAACAAAATTTACCATGATCGAGTTGGTGAGATATTCTTCAAACGGTGTTTTTGGTGGTTTCCCTTCGGCAGCAACGCTCAGATCTTTACTTTCATTTAATGTCTGATCATGAAATAAAACGATTGATGTTTGATGTCTGAAAAACTTACTTAGTCTGTTCTTGTGTAATACTTTGTGAATTTCATTTTCCATGTTTTTGAAATCCTCTTCAGAAAATGAAACTTTAGATGGCTTGTTCGGATTGAGAATATTGTTTCTGTCTGATCTGTTGACTCTTGGGAATCTCGTCTGCGCCATTCCTCCTGTGAGCTCAAGTGCCTGGCTGATCAACAAATTGATAACATTCAACCCTTGAAATGACTCACTTCCTCTTTTGTGAAGATGTTGAGTCTTCTGTCTTTATCCTGTGATTTCAATCGACGGGGAACATCTAAAGATATGAGCCGATAATTCTTTAGTTCTTCATCTTACATGACCGTGGGAAAGAAGCGGGTGTGCCTCTCGGCCGTATGATGGTGTTCAGCATCATATTTCCCGTTTGTGATCTTGAGGAAAACAGAATTTCCGTAAAATGAGTTGACCTCACAAAACCAAGAAGACCGCCAGGAAGGCACTCCAGAGACCAATATTGGCAACAGAGAGTAAGATCATTACGTTAACATCACGCAAATAACTCACGGTAATAACCGTGTTCTATTCGCTAACGGTTTTGTTTAATTGTTTCACAATTGTGCACAATTTCACAACAACATCGATGAAGAGGCACTTGGACACTGATGATACAGAGCACATTTCGAACAAACCAAAGCTCGAGAGTAGACTCACGTTTATAGACTTACCGATTGACGTGATGTGGTCCATAGGCGCGCTCTTGGACAGAGGAGATCTCAAAACTTTGGTCTGTATTCTGTTTTTAACTAGCGTGTCGCTCATTTCTTGGCAGATTATCACAACATCACATCTCAACATGGCATTTCTGCCACTATTTCTGAAAGTCAAATTTGAGAACCTCTCATGCGACCTCACAGATCCCAACACACTTCGTTATTTCAACCGTAATCCAGATCACGCCCAATATGTTAGATCGCTCCATTTACCTCTAAAGGACCCCACTGGCTTGTCCAAACTGGAATGGCCTCGCGTGATCGAGACATTCTTATTGTTTAAAGAGATCAGATCATTGAAATTAGAAGTGAGGGTCTCTCATCTGCGAAAATTCTTCACCGCTTGGGGATTTAGAGCCATAGCACACGGTACAACCGCTTTTCCCGCCGAAAGAGAATTTAAATTTCCAAAATTGAACTCCATCTCGGTAGATGTTCGGTCCTCTCTGTACAAATCTATTGATTTAGAGATCCCTGTGAGGTGTGAATTTTTAAAATTTTAGATTTTATTTTTGGTGCTTTTTCTGTCTGTAAACATCTTGATGATTGTGCCAAAGATGATTGAGATGATACAGGTGGTTCCACGAGATCATGAACCCATCATTAGAACATTTTGAACTTGGTTTGTTTCCAAATCTTTGGATCATCTGAAATGTGCAGGCTCATCATGTTGTCCTCTTGTGTGATTGTGTTGCGTCAATCAACTATATCGATAAGGATTTTTGTGTTGATGTGCTGTTGTAAATTTTTGTTTGTAACATTTTTTAGTGATAGATTTGGGCATTGAGATTTTTGACTCGTTGTAGATGGCCAAAGTTAGTCAAATTAGGCCTGACTCAAGATTCGACCCTCCGATTGTCGACAAAAATGAGGAAAAACTTTATGGAATCTCACACCGAGATAAGAAACGTCGACATCACGGGATGGGACACGAAAAAATCCCTGCAAGACAGCTTTCCAAATTTGGAACAAGTCTCCACACAATTGAGATGTCTTAACGACATTTGCCAAGTCATGAGTACCGGTAAGATATCTTAAGGGGTTATACATTTACAAAGCAGGTGAAAGGCGTCCCCTGAAGAGCATAAATATTCGGGACGACATCAATTTGTACAAATTTGCAGATGTAGGAGAGCTTTTAAACATTTCCACTTTAGAACATGTCAGGTATGAATTTTCCGCGAATCTTCGTCCTTTTCATAGATTTTCTCAATATTTTTGGCGGGAAGAAAATGACCGTTGTAGTGGCTTCGACCTGAATACTCTACACTTTGACATTTTCCCACGTAATCTGACGTCACTTGACGTCTTCCTCGGGGACCCTTCGGAAGTTCCGGTATTTTTCCGAAACCTGCCTCTACAACGAGTAGTTTTAAACGTTCGCGTCGCGCCACAGACAAACATCCTGCACAACAGAGAGATATACTATCCGCCACAAGACGGGAAATCCTGGAAGATCGAAACGTGGGCGAAAAACTGGCTGTCTACAATCCCAACACTAGAGAGGGTGGTGATCACCATGGAGAAGGGGTTGTACAAGATATCATTCTGTCAGCGCCATGACGTCATGAAAATCAAGAAGCGGGAGAAATCGAGGGCGCTGCACATCAGAGAAGCAAGATGGGAGACGGAGACAGAGTTTCCATGGTTCTTCGAGCATAACCCGTTGTTTTAAGATAAAATTTTCACCAAAGATGTGAAGCTGTTGGTTTGATGTATATTTTGTTTACCGCGAAGCCTCGGTAAGATACCGTGATCATGACGAGTTTGGGCGGAGTTATATGATTGCATTTCCGCGGGCATGCCCACGGAGAAACTTTGAAGTGGTGATTTCCGCAAGCAAGATGGGAGACGGAGACAGAGTTTCCATGGTTCTTCGAGCATAACCCGTTGTTTTAAGATAAAATTTTCACCAAAGGTTGTGAAGCTGTTGGTTTGGCGTATATTTTATTTACCGCGAAGCCTCGGTAAGATACCGTGATCATGACGAGTTTGGGCGGGGTAATATGATTGCATTTCCGCCCATGCCCACGGAGAAACCTTTGAACAAACCGGGTGTTACTAATTGTCTCGTTGTAAATATCAATCCCACTACTCCGCCCATTGGACATGGTAATTTCCGCAGACATGCCCGTGGCAGTCTATAAAACGAGGAACTCCACCAAACCAGCAGAAAGAACACACCATTATTTCCCGAACCAAACATGAGAGTCAGCTCCCTCATCGTCCTCGCCCTCTTTGGCCTCTGCTCTGCCCTCCTCGTCCAGGAGAGAGTCGCATCTCCTCCAGTCAGACACTTTGTGGCTTTCCGTTTTGCCGAAGGAGTCACAGACTCACAGCAAGCTGAGGTCCAGAAGAGATTCGCCGCTCTCGGCGATCTCTGTGTCCGCCCAGGAACCAACAAGAAGTACATCCAGAGCCTCCGATTCGGTATCAACAACAGCCTGGAAGGCGCTGCACAGAACATGACCCAAGGTGATGGACCGGTATGATTATGTCTTCTCGATCTGACCTTCTGCAGGATACATTGTGACATTCCAAAATGTTGCCGATCGTGACTACTACGTTGGACAACCATTCCACACTCCCTACGACCCTCATCACGGTGCCTTCAAGAAGTTCGTCGGAGCTCTTTTGGACAAGGATGGTGGTTGGACAGCCATTCCACACTCCCTACGACCCTCATCACGATGCCTTCAAAAAGTTCGTCGGCCCTCTTTTGGACAAGAATGGTGCCTACGTCTTGGACTTCACCGATCAGAAGATCTAAATCATAAACCTCACATACACAAGTTTAGTGATCATTTAACACCGCTCTTTAGAGTGTCTTTGAATATACTCATGTCTATTGAGTAAAGATCAGACACCCATCAGATTTCCTTTGCTACATTAAACACAACGATGGGAAGAAACATCACCATAATGATTGTATTGACGAGGTGCTTGTGATCAACTCAACAAATTCTTTTATATTGAGACAATTGCACTCTCTATTATTATTTTCAAGAGCAAACTTTTCACCCAATAATTTTTGTTCTTGAAATTTTTTTGTCGATTTCTGAATACAAATATTTTTTTCTGTTTATTCATCTGTCTGCCCCAAGCTGAGAGGTAGCTGAAACTCTTCTTCCGTCTTCCTCTTCTTGGTACCAGGTTCGATCCCTCCCACCTCCATCTCATCTTTTTCTAAAATCAATAGTCTGAAACATGTCA
>MZNV01001665.1:0-20195 GCA_002081555.1 Protostelium mycophagum | reverse complement strand
CTCATCTATTTATAGATCAAATCTTTTTCTCTGAATATTCTAACCGCGACCCGTCGCGGTAAGTAACGTGGTGGCTGGTCAGACAGCAGTCAGAGAAAGAGTGGAGCGTATTCACCGAGAGAATCCCAGAAGATGGTGATGCTTACCTTCTCCACCACTTGCTGGGTTGTAGACAAGAGGTCCTGGCTCTTCTGGAGTTTTTTTTTTAACTTGGCCAACTCGGTCTCGGCGGTTTCTGCGCGGTTTTGGAGGATCAGATGTTTGGTCCGGTCTTCCAAAGCTTCGCTACGGTACTTACCGTGCATTTCCTCGGTTAACTCAGCGTCATCACCGTCTCTGTGGCCTTCTCTTAAGACTCTTAAAGCCCCTTCCTTCTCCGTGAGCAGCTGGAGATTTTAATGTCTCTTGAGATTTGTTTGGTGTCATTGCGAAATTTTTTTTGGTGTTTTGCGGTCAAAGCCATATTGCTGTATTGCAGGATTTGGGCAGATCCCCCCAGTTCTTGGTAATGAACACGTTAATTACCGAGATCTTCACCGTGGTGCGGGGGATCCGACCAAACTCTGCAATATACAAGTTGTAAAATTCATTTGTACAATTGCTTCTCGTAATCATGTAATAATACTCATGAAGCGGTCATCTAAAAGATGGTATCACCTCTTGCTGGCGTTGAATTTCGCATCTTAGATGTTTCGCCTCAGCCGTGTGTTCTTTCAATCGATCCGACATGTCCCTGTTAGTCTTGTTGGTCTTGTCGAGCTCTGTCAGGGCCTCCTGAAAAGGTTTCATTCAGGTGATTCGCGTCCGCAGCTCTACTTTTGAAATCTTTGAGATTTTCGTGTGGGATTTGTCGTTTGCGGCCAAGTCACAAACAAATATTTGGATGCACCAACAACACTATGCAACATCTCAGCTGCAAAAGTCTGTTCAACTTATTCAACAAAATCAAACAGACCATCACGAATCCCACCTCCAACCGCACAGCAATCGGGTAATTCGGGTCATTCTCGTCCAGAATTCTCTTGTGCTGGAGCAGTATCGCCAGATCCGACTCCCGCTCCGAGATCTGCGCTTTCATCTCCGCATCGCGGAGCCGCTTCTCCAGATCTTCGTTCTTCTTTCTAGATAAGATCTCTCGCTCGTCCAGCTGGGTCTCGAGGAGCTCGATGGTTTCGGTTAGACCTTGTGTCATCTTCTTTTGGTGCGCGATGGTGTCGTGCAGGGAGGCGTTCTCTCTGCGGAGGCGGATCTGTTGTTGAGTCGGCGAAATGTTGAGGACAATGTCTTTGAAGCTGCAAATCAGATTGTGAAGAATGAATATTTACATCGCATCAAAGGTGTTTCGTGGTTGTGGTTTTGGCGTAAATCACCAAAAACAAACAAAAAAAAATACTCGTGGAATGCAAATCCGCAATAAAATTACAAGCGATGAATGATGAGATGGCTACCTCGAGTGTTTTGCGTTGTAGAGCGTCTTCTGCAGCTTCCACAAAAGCTTTAGAAGAGGGGTCAGCAGGCAGGGACTTGGCAATCAATTGTAGATGCTCGATCTTCGCTTTCGATTCGGCCAGATTCATCTCCAGATCATCATTCACCGCTATTAATTGTGCCCTGTAGAGATCAAAATACTCATTACAACGATGAATATTCCCGAGTTTCTCGCGAACTTTCTTCGAAATTTTCCGGGAAAGTCGAAAGAGATCGAAACACTCATAGAGATGAATTTCTCGTGAAATTTCGCGGAAATTTCCAGAAAAATAAATTAAAATTCACCTCTCAGATTCGATGTTCCAGGACCTCTCTTCTGCAGATTTCATCGCTTTAATTAACTTCTCTACTCTCTCTACGAATCGATCACCACGTGATAACTCGTCGATCCTGTCTTGCAGGACTTGTACTCTCTTTCTATGCTCTTCTCTCACCTTGCAATACGTCATCATACGTCATCATATGTCGACATATTTTTTCGTGGAAAATCCCCTCAGTAGGAGACATGACAACGATAAATGCTGAAGCTGCAGATTTGAAGGAGGTCAATTGTCAAAACCATTACAGAACCCCGTAGACGTACGAATACTCACATTAAACACCAAGACGTACGAATACTCACATTAAACACCAGATCCAATCTCTGCTCCAGCACCTTCTCCATCTTCCTATAGCTAGCATGGAGCATCGCGTACTGCTTCGTGAGATCCTTCATCTTATGGACCGCCACCGCTTCGGACAGATTCGCAGACATCAATTGCTGTTGTGTCCTGCCGAAAGCCAACTGCATGTCCCCTTTGGAGGAGAGATCGCTCAGTGCTTCACGCAACTTGTCAGCTTCGCGGTTCTGACGCATTATCCTGTCGCCCATGTTTGCGGATTGTTTTCGGCTCTGCTCCAACAGGTCGCGGAGACGCTCCACTTCAGCTTGGGAGATGGAGGATTGCTCCTCGAGGTGGATCAGCCTGGATCGGACTTGTGTGGATTCTGGTGCGGTGATGGCACCATCGAGGCGACATCTTAGGTCGGATTCTGAGATATCATGAGTTGTGTCAAAGCATATTTGCGGTAAAAACCAACAAAGATCGATTATGCTTTTGTAGTACAGCTTTGCTGTCTTTCACGTTTAAACGCCAAAGGTGACATAAACGCTCACCCGATTCAGACAAAATCTGTCTCGAATGGTTGATCTCTTGCATCTTTTGCTCCATCTCCTTCATCTTACTCTCCAGATCCTCCACGTTCTGTTTGTAGATCTTGATCTTCTTCTGTCCCAGCTCCATGCGGCTTTTGGCGTTGAATTCTGAGATCTCGAGAGATGCGATCTTATTGCTGTGCATCTTTAGCGATTATTTGATGAGATTATGCAGATTTTGCAGATCTCTCCAGTTCACGGTATGTTACACGTTATTACCGTGAATTTACCGTGCATTTTACGATGTGAAAAATGTCCAAATTCTACAACACGGTAATAATCGCTAGTGAACAACTTGTTGATGCAACAATTTTTTACAATGACAAATCGCCAAAGCCTTTCTTGTGATTTTTGTGATTTCCAAACAAATACTCGGATGCATCACCTTTCTACGGCTTTGCCGCAATGCAAAGATCCATATAAACAAATCTGACATGTGCACAATAGACATCCTCACGTGAGGGAAGTGACGGAGCTTGTTGCATTATTCTGCTGTTGAGACATCATATCTTCGAGAGCTGAGATCTTGGCGTGCGCCTCGCGCAGTCGCGCTTCGGTTTCGGCCAAGTGATCCTTCTGTTGCTCCTCTCTCTTCCGTTGTGGCTCAAGTGCCAATAATCTCGAGCTTGTCTCTCGCTCAGATTCAAGCAGATCTTTGTACTTCTCCGCCATCTGGTTGTATCTGTGATGACGTCATCAACGTGGAGAATTTGTGGGGCATTATTGGTGATTTTAGGATGAAAAACTGACTTTCTTTGTATCTCGTGAAGTTGTTCTGCTGGTATGCTGTGAACCAATTTGGTCTGTAAAGCGGTGATCCTCGCCTGCGCGGTTTCCCGATACGCTTCCAGCGTAATCAATCTTTCCTGG
Organism: Protostelium mycophagum; assembly: GCA_002081555.1. NCBI lineage: Eukaryota > Evosea > Variosea > Protosteliida > Protosteliaceae > Protostelium > Protostelium mycophagum. The sequence continues at coordinate 16,642 of MZNV01001665.1, read as the reverse complement.
AACGGTTCATCTACAACGTTTCATTCTGATGAAGCTCACCTTCAGAATTGACTCCATGTCGTTCATGTCTTCCTCCAGGGTCGTGTTGGTCTTTCTTAAACTCTGGATCTCTTGATGAGCGAATTCTAGTTTGCGTCTCGAAACACCGTATTCGTATTTACAAACGGCAAGCTCTTTGGTAGCGTCATCCGCTGACATCGTCTTGACGGCCTCGTATATGTCGAACTGCATCCTATTTAAATGAGCAATCTTGCAGCAAAAAGTACGATGTTGCGAACCGCACACAAAGCTTATCATTCACAAACACATTTTTTCGTGTTCTCTGTGCGTTTGGGGTCTCAAAAATACTCGACGAGAAGACCAACTCACCTCTTGTCGGCAACACTGTCCAGCGCATCGCCCATCTCTTTATGATGCCTCTTCTCTTCCTTCACCTTCTTCTCGTTGACTTCGTGATATTCCCGATAAAGAAGCCTCTGCTGGCCTTGTAGTATGGCGTACTGTTCTGCGAATGTCTTGATCTCTACCTCTTGTTGCTTTGTCTTTGCGCGAAGTAACTCGACCTGGTTGTTGTGAGAAGTTGAAGGAAATTCATTTGGAATCGTCACAATATTCAAGAAGACTTTTCGTAATAAGAATACAATGTCATCTCCAATTTGCCACAAGTCCGGTCCGTGCTTGAAATCTGAGGATCTACGGCAAAGCCACCAAAGAACATTCTGAAATCATGATGTGATCAGGATGGATGATCACCTCTTCCATGAACTCTATGAGCTGCTCGTTCAAAAATTGCAAGTCCTCATACCCTCCGATTGACATATCCCGAGGGAAGGGTATGCGCCTGGGCTTCGTGATGATGATTTCCGTGGGTTTCTGGGATCTCAATTCTGCGATTAGCGCGTTGCGCTCAGCCAGCTGTGGGAAATTTCAGTGAATCTCATAACAATACCGTGTGATATCAACACTTGAAAAACTATTCAAAATTGGATTAAAAAGTTGATGATTCCACAAATAAATACCTGCGCGTTCAAGCCTTGATGTTGCTGCATGATATCTTTTACATCCTCTTGTGACAACATGTGCCTCGCACCTTCCCTTGCCGCGGCTGCATCAGCCTCCGCCATTCTCGCGGCCTTCTTTGCCTCTTTGAGGTCGTTCTTCAGCTTCGCGATATCTCTCTGTGCCTGAACGCTTCCCATCGCCCTCTTATCTGCGTGTGCTTCGGGATTCTTGATACAAGTCAGAGTTTATACAGAGATATCCTCATATAGCAGATCTATATCAGTGTAGATGACGTAGATGTCACTCGGATTGTAAGATGAATGAACGGTATTCATTCGAGCATCTCCACATAAAAAGACAAACAACACCGATCAAGATCATGAATCACATTACCTTAGCCTCCTCAGCAAGCTCTTGCATCATTTTGTACTCTTCTACGGGGATTCCCAGCCGTAAGGCCGTCTCCGCGTCCGCAAGCGCTTGGAGCCGCAGGGCGGCCTTCAGCTTGAGACGCTCTTCTTCCAGCTCCGTGATCTCCCGCTCGTATTGGCGGTTCACTGATCGAATCTGCTGCGTCTCCAGTTTTTGTTGGAGGCCGTAGGCCTCGAGTTCGTCCTCTGAGAGGCCGGTGGGCAGGCCGCATCTGTGTTTGGTGAGTTTATGCGATGGGATGTCAAAGTGTTTTCGCGCCATTTTTTGGGATTCAAATTTTGAAGTCTTCTGAACTTTTGTGTCTTAGAAAAACACAAGAATGCATTGCAAATAAAAAGATGTTCTGATGCAATTTCGATTTTGAATAAAAGAATTGAAACATCACCTGTCTCTGAGTATCTGTACCTCGTCCACCAACTTCTCGATCTGTTCCAGCTTTGTTGACATCTCATAGTTTTGCTCCCTTATTGTCAAATCTCTCGTCTTCAACTTATTCCTCATGTCCTATAGATTTCAATCCGATTTTGATTTTTGGATTCACAAGTCAGGATACGAGGTATCTTTGTCATACGAAAAAGCAATAGATGTATCTCTGTAGATTTTTGTGATTTTGTGAACGTTTTTGTGGTTTACCGCAAACATAAAATTCACTCTGGCACTACTGTAAACTTCAATCTTCGCACACGATTTTGCCAAAGAGGAGCACGGTCCAGAGACGCTTTGGTAAAAAGATACTGACCCTCAATTCCTTTGCAGCATCTTCAAGCCCGTATTCTGTTTCGTATTTAGACATCACTTGTCGCATCTCCGCATTTGCCTCTTGTGTGTCTTTCAGAGCTTGTGCTTGTCCACCAGACTCTTTCTTCAATTTCTCGATGTGAGTTTTGAGTGATCTTACCTAAATATAGATCAATCTCCTTCATTTGCAGACATTCTACAATGTTGTAGATGGACAGAATTCCTCACTTCTTCTTTCAAATTTGTGACTAATTGCCTGTTTCCTTTGAAAGCAGACCTGACTTGGTCCTCCGTCTGGTCTTCTGTCCTCAACAGCTCCACGCTCAATTCTTCATAATCTCGGCTGAGCAGTTGTATGTTATCTTCCAGACGTAATATGACCGAATCTACAACGGTTCATGATATCGTTATAAAGAGTAGTTCGAATTTGATGGATATAAATGCGTTACAAAATAATAAAAGGAGATTGGGTCATTACCTCTCTCAGCTACAGCTTTGCGAAGGCCGTCCAGTGTGTCTTCCACAATCTAGTAATATTTAATTTTAACTTTTAATTCAACTTTAAAAATTCCTTTAAATAAATTGAAAACAGCACAAAACAAGAGGAAATTCGGCGAAATGTTTCATACAAATAAAACAGTCACAAACGAATGAAACAGACACTACGACATGTCGACAAACCCTACCTCTATATTGATGGTCTTATTCCCTTCTCTACAAGATAACAAGGCCTCGTATCTCTCAATCTCTTCATCGCGTTCCGCAATGGCCGCGTCTCGCTCCTCCAGAGCGTCCTTCCATTGGTTTATTTTGGATTCCATTTCTAGAAGCATCTTTCTGTGCAGATCATCTTTTCATATCAATATCTCGTATATTAGGTTTGGTTTATTTGTAATTAATCTTTGTAAATCTTCAGGTGTGTTTAGGTGCTAAAAAACTCTGAGTTTATTTTAACTCTTGATGCATTGAAAAATGTAATAAAACGAAATCCGAGATACTCACTCTTGGCTTCTAATTCCTGTTGTAGAGCGATGATCTGTGTTGTGAGATCTTGTCTATCTTGTTCCAATAGTGTCCGTGTCTCCACCAGATCTCGCATGGCATTTTTACTCTCGTCTTGGCGCGTGTGACCTCTGAAAAAACTCGGAAAATACTCATGCCGAAAATAATATGTTTAAATAAATAATAAAAATGTTTGGAAAGTTCACTCCCATGATACATAGAGTGGATATTTTCGTTTCATTAATTTTTTCAAGTTATGGAAAAATACTCACAACTCCGCTTCTTGCACGACAGCCTCTAAGTCTTCATGCAGCACGTCGACCTCCTCTTGTAGTTCCCGGTTCTTTACAGTTAAAGCCTGGAATTTATTAAAAAAATGATAAGAGGCCAACACTCAAAAATCATTCCACTGCTATTTTGCAAAAGATAAAACAAATTTATTTATAATTATAATATTGTCCACCGGATTTGTACACTTGGAAAATTGTTGATAGCTGTGACCAATTATTATTTTCATAATCCCGGTAAGCAACGTGACCATCGCGGTAAGAATCAGTCACCCGGTGACCACCTTACCGCGACACTCGCGTTCCGTACCGGGGTTGTTGAAAAAAGACCCTCAGATCAACAATTTTAGAAGGTACAATCCGTATCTGCCAGATAATAACAAAAATAATTTTTGGCATTTTTTGTCTGCCGTAATTCAAAATATTTACAATACCAAAAAACTCAAGAAAATAAATAATATAAATTTTTTGAGCACAAAAATATTTCCAAATTCTATACCCTGATTTCGTCCAAATATTGATCAATCTGCCTGTTCTTCTCCGCCAGTTTCAACTTCGCCTCACTCTCTTCGGCTGTCTGTTGGGTCATCCTAGCCTTGTTCTGTTGATTCGCCTTTCGATGATCTTTCATCTCATTTTTCAACTCGGCCAATTCAGCTTCTAAATCATTGACTTTGGCGGATTCTTCTTCGAAACGCTTACACAGGTGAATATTTTCCCTCTTTGAGATGTACAATACCTCCACGCCTTTTTGGACTCGTTCTTTTTCTGTCTTTAATGACAGAGATAATTTCTCATTTTGTTTCTTGAGGTGTTCTAATTCTCTCTCTGCTTTCATTTTGTCGTTTCTTAATGTGCGTGCTTCGTGTGCTGCACGTGGTTGATATCTGTCTGGAATTCACAAGATTTGGATGTCAATCACCTCCTTGTGCTCCAGATCCAGAATTCTTCAAATCATCTTTCATCTGCTGCACTGCATCCTCCAAATCATCTCTCTCTTGTCCCAAAACTTCATAATCGTCCTTCAAAGAATCGAACTGTGTCTTTACATTGAGCAATTGCTTGATCAATTCGTCTTTTGTCTTGTCTTGGTAGTCCTCAGCTTTTGAGGCGGTCTCCTTTTTTTCTGGAGCTTTGCCGCCGCGGATCGGTGGCAGCTTCTCTTCATCTTTCTTCTGACCTTTCTTTACTGAGCCATTTTTATCGTCACGAGGAGTTCTATCTCCTCGGGGTGTGCTGCTCATCCACCAGCTTCAAAGAGCTTCGCTGATGTGCAACGGCTCAAAAATAGCGGAATTATATTTTTCAACAACCTGAACACCCATAAATGACTACTATATTAGACAGTCTTAACACCATGTACAAACGTTACCGATAAACACTACAGTATGGAACCGCGCAGTAATGCCTTGAGGCTCTGGTTCATCCTCATATTTCTCTCTCTTGTACAACTGCACGATACAGTTTTGACGTGCAGCCAGCAGATTATTTCTAAGTCTATTACCGCGAGTTACGGTACAGTGCCTTGCAACACGCTCTCTGAGCCCTATTTCAGGGAATTTTTTTAAAAGTTAAATTTTTCTTTCTTTCTTTTTTCTGAAAACTTCGGAAGTTTTTTGGTCATCTTCCGGCATTTAAATCAAAACAAAAAGGGATCAACATGCTGAGAGTCCTTCCCTCAATCGCAACAAGAAGACCAGTAAGTGATTTTCAATGCCCCAACAAAACTCATCTTCATACTAATCTTAAATCCTAGGTCCTTGGATTTCCCGTCCGCAGATACTTTGCCACAGGTTTGTGCCCATTTATTGAAGTCGATCACAGCTCATCCATCACAGAGGCAGAGCAAGACTTAGTTGTGATTGGAGGAGGTCCAGGTGGTTATGTTGCCGCCATCAAGGCCGCTCAACTCGGTTTAAAGACAACTTGTGTGGAGTTCAGAGGAAAGTTGGGAGGAACTTGCCTGAATGTCGGTTGCATTCCCTCAAAGGCCCTTCTTAATGCTTCACACAAATACGAAGAGGCCAAGCACCAATTCGCCTCTATGGGTATCATCGTCGATAATGTGCAGTTGGACCTTCCCACCATGATGAAGACAAAAGAATCTCGTGTGACAGGTGCTCACCAAAAAGATGAATGTAACTCATGTTTTGAACATTAAAGGTCTCACATCTGGTATCGAGGGATTATTCAAGAAGAACAAGGTCGCATATGCCAAAGGAAAGGGCACAATCGTTGGTCCCAACGAGGTACAAGTTTCCTTGGCTGATGGAACCACACAGAACATCAAGACAAAGAACATTGTCATCGCCACTGGATCAGATGTTGCCGTTCCCCCCTCCTTGAAGGTATTATTTGAAACAAATATTTAAATAATGGTATTTTTGATCGTCAATCGTGCTGCACGTAAAAAATGTTGATCCGCTTTGCCTGCTCGATTAACACAACTTTGACTTCGATTCCAACATCTAATCTAATATACAAATCATCTGATTTGTAAAACTGATTTTCCAAAGGTTGACGAGAAGGTCATCATCTCCTCTACAGGAGCCCTCTCCCTACCTTCCGTCCCAAAGAAGATGATCGTCGTCGGTGGTGGAGTCATCGGTCTTGAGCTCGGTTCCGTCTGGAAGAGACTCGGTTCTGAGGTAAATTTAAATATGACCATTCCGCCAGAATTTAAAATTCAAAAGGTCACCGTTGTGGAGTTCACCAACAGAATTGCCGCTGGTGCCGACACTGAGCTCGCTAAAGAGTTCCAGAAGGTCCTCACCAAGCAGGGTGTGAAATTTATCCTCAACTCTAAGGTAAAAATTTTTGGACCGTTGTGTATTCAAATTAAAATAAAAAGGTTACTTCTGCTGAAGTCCAACCCGGAGGTGGTGCTAAGGTCAAGATTGAAGACGCCAAGGGAGGAAACGAGCAGGTGACGTCATCTCTTTTCTTCTGTTTTTACATGAGACTGATGGAGACAGGTCCTCGATGTGGACGTCGTCCTCGTTTCTGTTGGTAGAAGACCCTACACCGACGGACTCGGTTTGGAGCAGGTGACGTCATCATGATGATCCACTTGGAATGTGCTGATGAGATCAGGTCGGAGTGAAGACAAATGAGAAGGGAGTCATTTTGGTCGATTCAACATTCAAGACCAACATCCCCTCCATCCGCGCCATCGGTGACTGTGTCCCAGGCCCCATGTTGGCCCACAAGGCCGAGGAGGTCCGGGTTCTATTCTTTCCACCGACTTTTCATCTTCTCATCATGAGCAGGAGGGTATCGCCGTCGTCGAAGACATCGCACACCCCGGCAGTGGACACGTCAACTACAACGCCATCCCTTCAGTCATCTACACCTGGCCAGAGGTCGCCTGGGTCGGTCAGACGGAAGAGGAGGTCAAGCAATCCGGAGTGAATTATGCCGTGGGTAAATTTCCCTTCAAAGCAAACAGCCGTGCCAGAACTAATGGAGACGACGACGGGTTCGTCAAAATTCTTTCAGACAAGGAGACTGACAAGATCCTCGGGGCTCACATCATTGGTCCCGTGAGTTTTCAGCGAAATTTCCAATGTTTTTATGTCAGACTGATGAGTGTAGAATGCTGGAGATCTGATCAGTGAACTTGTGCTCGGTATTGAGTACGGAGCTTCTTCTGAAGATATCGCAAGAACCTGCCACGCTCACCCGGTAAGACGTCGTGACCTGGTTTGATATGGACTGACAATTCTCAGACACTCAGCGAGGCAGTGAAGGAGGCCGCTATGAACGCTCATGGCAAATGCATTCACTTTTAGATTATAAAAAGCGATACACGAAGAGGTCATTTTTTTGATACTTTCTCTTCTTCACAGTGCATCCTCAAAGTGCGAGCTGAAAAAAAAATTATGAAATATATCATTGGACAGCAGCATTCCCTCAGGGTGCATCACAGCATCCGTCGTGGTGTAACGGTAACATCGCTCGCTTTCACCGAGCAGCCCCGGGTTCGATTCCCGGCGACGGAAATTTTGTTTTTGATTTTGCTGCTTTGTCATTTGTTTTTTCTGGAAGAACCCTTCCATCCCTCAGACATTCCAATAGAGTCAGTCTTCTTTTATGGTTAGAAGGAAGAGCATCCACTTCTCCAATGAATCTGCCACTTCTCCAATGAATCTGCAGGTATATGTTCTGAACACCAGAACAAATTCTCCGTATTGCACAGGTCCAACACACAAGTAAAAGAAACCTTTGTGTTCCATCAGGATGTCTTGGTGGTCCAAAACAACATCCTATATTGAAATGTACAGAAGCAAAAAAAGATCCAGCGGAAGCCACGGAAGTGTACATTTATTGTGACCTAGAGCTGGGTCGTGCGGTGTGGGATTTAATCTTCTGCAGTGCTTCTCTGTACATATCACAAGTCTTCAGAACTTCTTCTCTCTCTCTCTGTGCTTTCTTCACAATATGACAATTCTGTCGAGATAACCTATCAATCTCTTGATATAGCTGGAGATATTAGAAAGAAATGGGAACAACACGAAAATAAGAGAGGCCGGGGGTGTCCGACGAAATACTTTTTTGCGTGAAATCCGACCGAATTTCACCGTTTTTCATGTGATTTCGCCTTGTTTCATGCACGAAAGTTGCATTCGCGGTTTTTTTGAAACTTCGGCAAAAGAAGTTGTGGTTTTGGTTGTTTACATCTCGTCAAAAATATTTCTATTCAACTAATAATCTTTGCAACTTTGCCGTTTATGTACAGAAGGCCAGTTTCTTGAGGTAAAGCTGCGAACAAAAATAATATATCACTATAACTCATCATCACCTTCTGTATCTCTTCTTCATGATGATCCATGTCTTCAGCATGTTTCTCCTCCTTTTCTTTTTCTTTTTGCAATGACTGGTGATATCATGAGATGATCATTAATGAGACACACCGATTGAGCCTCCCCCAACTGCCATCTCAGCTCATTTCCTACACATTTTGCCTCGCTCAATTTCGTCAAGATCAGTTTGTTCTGGCACATCAATATCTCATTTTGCATGGAAAGGTGCCCGATCTCGTTTTGGAGATGTGAGATGGTCCCTTCTTTGACAAAAATGTCACGCTGTCAACATGTCAAATTTTTGTTTGTTTTTTTAAAGTGGAAAGTACTCGAATAATTTTTTGGAGGCCGCGAGACACCTACTTCTTGTGCGACATTCTTCGATTGCAGAGAGCAATTTTCCTGTGTGCATATGTATAGTTTTGCCTCCATCTCAGAATGATCTCGGTCGACATTTCTCAATCTTTCCAATATTTCCTCGAAATTCATTTCTAACTTTTGTTTCTCAGAAAATATTTGGGCGACTACAACGAGTCACGACTAAAAATAGAATGAAAGATCTCCTTCACATTTTCTTGATCCCTCCTCTTCATTTTCTCTTGCAGCTTCAGAATATTTATGGAGGTCTTCGGCCATCTGCCTGATCATGCCTTCTTTCTCGTCCATCTGATGACATTCAGTGAGATGACGTTGTTGGTAATGTTTACCTGCTGAGAAAGAGAAGACATCCTGTTGGTCATGTTTTCTCCTTCCAATTCGAACTTGGCCCGCTATTTTGGTGAGCCATTTTATTCTTGATGGGTCACCCACTTCTTTGGTAAACTCCTCCTTCTCTCGTAGAAGCTCGAGAATGTCCTGATCTCTTTGGCACAAGCTATCCTGATCACTTAGTATCAATTATTGACTTTGATGCATCAGCTCATACCTTCTTTTCTTGAATTAAAGTGGCTACAAGTTCTCTTTCTTCAAGCAAAGTCCGCACTTGTTTGTCGTAGCTGTCAGACATGCACCTCTGGCACGGTTATGACAAAATCATATCGGACCCACCTTTTCCCTCTCATTCTGATGTGTTCGAAAGAGCAGATACAAGATGAGAGAAGAGACGGAGCCCAGAATGACAGAGTCACGTGTCGTGAAATTCCATGAGGTGGCCATTACCGTGGCCTTTCTGAATACGTCTTGTAAGATGGCAAGGTAACTTCTGTCCTGTCGGAAGATAACCAGGCCACTTTTGTTTCCAACACTTCCAATGGAAGAGTTCGAGCTTGTATGACTGGGTTTGTCAACTTTTTTTCCAGTCTCAAAGTTTGGGGAGCTGTTCGAGAAACGCGGTTCCATTCCATGAGGCTCTATGACTGGGTGCATTTGACAATCGGCGGTGTCACCGGCCATCTGTTGTGGTGGAAGAATGAGGCGGACATGCCTAAATCCATCCTTCCTTCGTTTAGTCTTGATATTGTAAACTTGATCAACTACCGGTCCTGAAGTGAAGAGGAGGGCGATAATTACAAACAAAATCGTTAAAGAGCACCCTAACAGCATAGATATATGTTTCGAAGTTGTCTTGATTTCGGTTGTTTCTGAGACGCACGGCGTGATCAGCTATAACCATCACACGAAAGGATTTCCAGCGGAAAACTCTTCGTGACGTGTCACTCTGACATATCCTGCTCTTTTCGTTTGTCAGTGGTGATAACGCCATTAACAACCATCCATTCTGGAATTATCATCACGAATCGAAGTAGCCTCTTTAATACTCTGTTGTTCAGAAGAGGCTGTCTTCTGGCCTGGAAGGAAAGAAATGTCACTCTACAACGAGACTTGCGGCTGTTATTTCTTTGGGCCTGCTTCATGATGAGCCGACCAATTCTGGAAGTGTGCATCCAGACGTTCTCTTCGATTATTTTTCAAATCTCAATTACCAAGTGTGGAGTTGAGTCGGGGATTGAAATGCTGCACACGATAGAGAGTTTAAAATTTTAAATTCCAGCAAAAGAATGAAATGAGGAGAAAAGTTTTTCGTTACAATTTATTTCTACTTTTTGAACAACACCTTCGTGTTGACACTGCGCATCTGTGATATTCCTTCAGAGACAGAGTCATCGTTCGCTCTCATCTTGGTTCTCATCTGCTTGCTCATCACCTCACCAGAGCTGTTCTTTTGTTCCGAAACCTGCGAGCACTTCAGTCTCATTCTTCTAATAACATACACTGTCAATCTACAATGGTGTAAAACTGACCCTCTCGGAACGCAACACGGTGTCCAGGGATTCAATTTGTTCGGACCACTGCTTCACTTCGGCCATCTTAGAAGAATCTCCCGCGAAATTTCTGACCAAAAGTCGCTGTGCAGCTCTCGTCTCCATTTGGGCCTTCTCGTAATCTCCCGCCTGAATTTTCACTCAGTTTCGTGAAATTCCGTCGAAATTTCACCTTGGCGAGAGCACCAGCTCTTTGAGCAGCGTATGTACCTATAACTTGAATGTCTGCGTTCTTCTCGGCTTCTTGTCGGCTGGATGTGGCTTGTATGTGCTCTGACACCACGCGAAGTACTCTCATCCCGTTCAATTTGGTGTACAACAATTGGACTGGAAAGTTCAGAGAAATTCGGGGATATTAAGTTGGGGTTGTAGTGGATCTCCATCCTATTTTTAGCACGCGCAAACACGAATCCACTCGACACTATCTTTTTTACGATGGTTGGTACAGAGTCCAAAACAATTCGGGATTCTTCAAAGATTAAAATCACCTTGGAATGGGACTTCCTTCACAGTGGAGAAGTCAAAGACCTCTTTGGGTCTGAACCCGTATGAGAAGGTGCATTCTGTCTCTTGTGTTATATTGCCCAGATCACGGATCAGGAAACTCCTGTCATCGTCCTCTGTCATAGCTTTGAAGGTCAAACCCTAAAGGGGTCAATTTCAACCATCTACAACGAGATTTTTGACTGAGATTTCACGGAAGGATCCTCGAAAAATCGTGACTGACCTTGTGTAGAACGATGGATGCCATGGCACCCGTTCCGAGAATAGGATTCACCAAAATGGACTTGAAATTCTTGGAGATTTTGAGTGGATCCACTCTCTCTATTCTTCCTCCAGTCTGTTCCGACACAATGGACAACGTCTCGAGACTGCATTCTGTACCGAGAAGCGTCACGATAGATACCGTGACTCCCTTCAATTTGGCCTGTTGTAGATCAACATTGATTACGTATAGAAAGAGAAAAGATATCATACTTGTTCGGCGAGTTCCGTATAATAAGGGGTGAAATCAATTGATTTTCCTTCCAAAGATCCCAGACCTGCGGTTTTCAATTTTTGAATGTCAGATTTTGGCGGCAAATATACTCACCGTGATTCGCGAGTCCATCAGTGCACATGATGACTTTGGAGGCTGGGCGAGCACCAGCAATCGCGATAGACAACAATAATGCAGGTCCCAAAGCGGTAGGTCCTAATAATTTGTCAGAAATATTAAATTCTAGCCTAATATAATTTTATTCCTGCGTTCAAGTGTCCATTGACAGCAATTGTTTTCAATTATATTTTGTATTTGTCAGAAATCGTTCCATCTGGCGGCAAAGCCACAGATTCAAAATTCAAACAAAATGCGCTGCAAAAAGTATATTGCTTCTGTACTCGCCCTTCTCTTCGAGATCCCATAATTTATCGATAAGGTCAGTATGTGATTCCGTCACAGTCCTCTCTATGTTGTAGCTTTGCCCGATCTCCTTCAATGTGTTGAAGTGATTCAACTTGTCTCCGGCGACTACAACGGGGTCTTGCGTACCGTCTCCATAGACGGTCACCTGAAATTTCTCAGAAATTTCTCCCGCCAAAACTGAAGATATGACGGTGAAACTTGGTGGAAATTTACCTCATCACTGAAAGTGACGAGTCCAACTCTGGTCCTCGGCTTGTCTTTTGTGGCCAATTCAATCTGACCCTCAATAGCGGCCTGAAGGCATTGTAGACGAGACACGTAATTGACCTCCCTCCTCTCATTCGGCAAAAACTGCTCCCCCTCGGAATCGATCCCATGATTCTTCGGCGGCTTGACTAGACATTCTCAGAAATCTCCTCGAAATTTCGAGGAGAATTCTCACCCTTGATCTTGATGTTCTTGTCGACCTCCATGGTTACGCACATTGATCCGGAAATATCTATACAGAAGATGACATTGCCGTCATCCTCACCCTGCACCTCTGACGCGGGAGGTGCTGGCTCTACAATGTATTCCACGGTGTTGGATTGTGGAGCTTCGGCAGGGTCCATATCTACACGAGTGTAGGCAGAGCAGAACTCGCAGATCCTGAGACTTTGAGACCCGAGGATTTTGGGAAGGGGTTACGTACCAATAGTCGAGGGGGTCAGATCCGTCCTCTGGGAGGTCAACACTCTCCTTTAATAAATCTGTCACCAATGATGGAGCCTTGGTCGTAGCTCCCAACTCTGAAATCTCTCAGAAATCTCCCAGAAGTTTCCGTGAAAACTCACCCTTGTTGATTTTTTTCGCTATTTGGGGTGTTTCTTGTGACACTTTGGAGTTGTGGTTGAAAACAGCCGAACACCCTCTGCAGTATACTGGATCTCCAGTAGCGATCTCGCTCTCTTGTGCTACAGATGACAGATCCAGCCTGAAGACATTGACATCAGCCTTCTGAACCTTGAAGATGTCAGAATGTGATGTCTTGAGGGTGGAGAGGAATTGTATTTGAAGTACAAGCCAACTGAAAGATGATGCGACTACACTGTTGTAGATCGAGTGAAAAACCGACCTTCTTGACATTTGCAGCGTTGGCTGAGCTCGGCTTGGGAGCAATGGGAACGGAGCTGACGGGTGCCAAAAGGTCCGCCTCGTCAAAAGTCTCAAAGTCGTGGGGTGCGAGGGCGGGGGTGGAGGGAGGAGAGGCCTTCTTCTCTTTCTTGAGGAAGGAGAAAAATCCTGAAAATTTCAGTACATTTGTGGTGTGTCGTTGTAGATCCTCACCACCCTTCTTGGCAGGGGGCGGTAAACCGATACTTTCTTTGACGGGAGATGAAGGAGTGGATGGGGTAACCCTAAACATCTCAGAAATTTTTCTACGAAATTTCCACGAAATTTCACTATAGTCTCACCTCTGCTTGATGTCTCGAGCCAATGTGTAGAAAGATTCTTGAACATTTAGATTTGTGGCTGCAGAGACGGGGAAATACTTCAAGCCGAGTGACTGTGCGAACTCTTCGGCCTCTTTGTCCTCTACAACTCTTGCAGAGGCGAGGTCTGTCTTATTTCCCACGATCAGCCTGTTGACATTCTCGCAGGCATATCTGATGGGATTATGAGATCAAAGATATTGTAGCTGATGATCAAAGAGGTACCTCTCGATCTCCCCCAGCCACTGTTTCACATTGTTGAAACTGACTTTATCTGTGACATCAAAGACACACATAATACCGTGTGCACCTCTGTAGTAAGAAGATGTGATAGTCCTAAATCTCTCCTGACCTGTCGTATCCCACACTTGTAATTTAACAATCTGAATTGTAGTCAGATGTCTCTAAATCCAGCGACAGGATGAAGTTCTTACCTTGCCATCCAGCTCTATTGTTCTGATCTTGAAATCTACTCCGATGGTTGATATGTAAGTCTCGGCAAAGAAGGTGTCGTCCTGGCGTCACCATTCAGATGAAAACGATGATGATTTTCTGTTGTACTCACCACAAAACGAAGCAGTAAACAAGACTTTCCAACTCCAGAGTCTCCGATTATTAAGAACTTAAAGAGAAAGTCACTGAGGAATAATTAGTGCCGAGAATAAGATGATGGACTCACTATTCTTTAGCAGGAGCCACAAATACTTCTGGTTCTTGATTACTGTATGCGAACTTTGATCCGAAGCTAAACATCGTGTATGTATGGCCGTTGTTGTTGGTTGTTTTCCGCCAGCCGAAATTTTTTTCGGTTCACCGAAATATCCAATTCAGCTTCCTCAAAATCAACACGTTAGTGAACGTGACATCTCTCCCAAGGGCCTTGCACATTTCTTTTTCAGGTTCGGCGAACCGCTCGAGACCAATGTTTTCGTGTATTTTTCGCTGTACAGGCTGTGGGGCTGCTGCTGGATTGAGGTAAAACTGGCCGCCTTCGATTTCGTCTCTTTTGAGCAGTGCAGATAATTCTGAAGCTGTGTTGGTCTGAGTTGAAGATCCAGAATGGTGATAACGGTGAGTTTGCGGAAGTGAAATGTGAAGGATTTCCTCTTGGCCAATGGTCTTACTTTTCCAAATTTGTTTTCTGTGTCTGAAGAAAAGGTTTATTGCAACCTTTTCATCATGGTTTATCAGGCCCTTCACGAAATCATTCTTCAGAGCTGCCTTTAGGTGATCAAACATGCATGCGGTCACTTGTTCCCGGGACAGAGCCGAAAAGAAAGAAAGCTGATTCGCAGATTCGCAAATCCGAGAGTTCGTTTTTGTGGGATCACATCACACGAACAACACAGACGACTAAACACAAAAATGTTTCGATCATTTCATATTGTACCCTCTTTGGACAGAAACATTCAAAATAAAGAAGAGAAATCACCGGTAAAGAGCAGACTTCCATGGCAAGAGGGTTTTTGGGATTCAGACAACGAAGACTCTTACGCGTCACATTGTGCCAAAGCTCAATATGTGCCTGAATACGATTCATCATCAGAGGAAGACGAAGAAGAACAATACGTGGAGGCCTCCCCTCTGGATGTCACAAATATGATCAATTCATCCACAGACGGAGGTATCATAGCGGTGGCTGAAGTACAGATGGACGAAGATATGGAGGAAGAAAAGATGGGAGAGGAGGATCTGGCCGATTTAGACGATGATGAGGACCTAGGTTCCAGTGACGACGAACTTTCTGACCTAGACGAAGACGAAGACGAGGTACTTTACGGAGAGGACGATGACCAAGAGTAAAAGATGAATGAACAGGCGAGATCAAAATATATAGACGAGTTGGTGTTATTACTCTCATCACATCGTTTCGTTTTGTTTTGTTTTATTCAAATGAGGAAGTGAGCAAGTATAAATTACCAAAAGGTGAACCAAATCCAATTTCTGTCTTGGCCAAAGAGGCCCTCATTTTATATTTCTTCTGGTGGTGAAGTCTTCATAATATTGTGGTGGGGTGCATTTGGTTCTCTTGGTCTTTTTGTCTTTTTGGTCACTTATATTCTTTGTTTTCATTGGTGTCTTTCCTTTCTGGAAATTTATTATTTTTGGATTTTTGTTGAGTTCTCTTACCGCATAGTAAGATCACATCATTCCTGAAAATACACAATCACCTAAACTCAAACAAAAAGATATCCCACTCTCACACAGAGAACCTGGCAAATTTACAACACACTGCTTGACCTCATCCATAGAATCTCACTGAGAGGTAAGGACCTGCAGTTCGACTCTGACACGGTAACTAACCGTGACTCAGAAATCGATACCGTGTACAGTACAAAATATAAAAATAGTCATGCCGCATCTACTTTCCCTTGGGCAACAAAACCTCTCACAATTCAACCTGCTTCTTCAACCCCATATCCCCCCCACCTATAACATTTTCCTGAAACCCATTATTTGTGTAAGTATACACTTTCTTATACTTTGTTACTCATTAACTTGTTTATTCAGCCGCAAGTTGGCCTGTTTTACAACTGGCCTGCGTGCATTGCCCGTGCGGCTCAGGGTAAAGTATTGGTGATTGTCAGTTTGTGTCTCTATGTGTCATTATATTCTTCAATATGTATGGAAAATATGCTAGGGCTGTAAGTTGGGGCTATTTGTTTGTTGTTCTTTCTTCTACTTCACTAAAGTTTGCAAAGTTGCACGTTGTATTTTGAGGGTGTTTAGGATTTTTCCACCTAGTTTGTATAAAGCATGCTCTGGGCACACAAAAGCTTATAAATTGTGATTTTTGTAATTTTATTTTCTGATTAGATTCTCTTTTCATTCACAGAAGAAAATTCTCGATTTTCCCGCCAAAAAGGCCGTTGACAGATCTTCAAACATCAACCGCAACCATGGATAGCGACGATGAAGTGTGGTTTGGGCCGATCTCAGAAAGAGAATTAGAAGTGAAGAAGATCGTCGAAAAGAAGTTGTCGAAAGCGAGGCGAACGACCATTTTCGTGAGAGCAGCCGTATCGAGCGAAGATGAAGAGGAACGTGAGAGTGGAGAGAGGAGTGTTGGGGCCTTTATCGACGATGGAACAGTTGTTTCAACATCGGAAGAGAATCACATCGAAGAGATGCCCGAAGACACAATAGATAAACTTCCAACAGAAGTAAACTCAATTCAGACCTCTAATACTATGCCATCAGAAGACATCACAAATAATGAGATGGAGATCAAGCCATATAC
>MZNV01001664.1:0-18146 GCA_002081555.1 Protostelium mycophagum | reverse complement strand
TGGATACTTGAGTCGATAGTTGGAGAGAATATTTGTACAGCATTCTAAAAGTTGATTATCTTCTGTGCGGTCCTGTATCCACCTGTAAGCCACATATTGTTGTCCTGCATTTATTCAGTTCAATTATTGTTTGATCATGACCCTTACTGGATGTTCTTGGTACCTTATCTCTGTTGACAACCTCTCCGATGTTCAATCTTTCAAATGTATTCTCTTGTTCACTTGTTCCAACATCTGTGAGGGTTTTCTTCCATGGAACTAAACGATAGCCTGGTGGTACTAATTTATGTTCAGTGAACAAAAAAAATTGACCAAGTCAAAAATACGTAAAAAGAATTTTCTGTGAATTTTCACGCAGCCGCACGACCCCGTGACGCGCCGCAACGCAAGCCAAAGGTCCTCTGAGACACCCAAAAAACGAAAAAAAGAATTTTTGAGGTCGAGAAAGCAAGCCAAGGCCTGGAAACACCGCGACGAGAATAAATGGAGAATTTTGGACGTCTACTCACTGGCTGTGGGAGTATCTTGTGCCTTCCATGATGTAAGAATTTTATTACGACGATCTAATTCCGCAAATGTTGCCACTGCCCCAGCTGGAGGGAAGAGAGAGTCAATATAGGCACCACGGTCGTTCTCTGGTGTGCTAGATATTTCCTTGAAAGAACTTCCGTTTTTCTCCAGCTCTTCTGTGAATATCTCGAAGGCGGACTTTTGGCCTGACATATCTAAAATGAGGGTTCAGAACATGAGAAGATTGAGGAGCCAAGTGTGCAATTTGAGCATATGAACTTACCTTGAAGACGGTTTGAGGTGGCGGCAAGGAGATGATACGGACGAGCTGTGGAAGAGTCAGAAAATGTGAAAATGATACAGCCGACATTTCAAAAAGGAGAGGCCGAGCGTGCGGTCCTACCTTCAAAATGGCCCCAGATGAAATCTTCAGACGACTGATATGAAATCAACAGACCTAAGATTACGTCAGAATGTTAGAATAAAAAACAACCCAACGTCTTTAAGACAACTGGCGCTGTTGTCTTACCTTCTTAGCCGGTCGTGGTTGTTTTGGTCTGGTGTTTGTGATTATCTTTCCCGGAACCACTATTAATTAAAAAAAAGGCAAATCATGAGGAATCCACAGCTGCAAGTGTAAACTGCAACTCCACCACCGCCACCACCAGTACAACCACCGTGGTATCAAAATCACGTCCACTCATCACCCCCCTGTAAAACGGCATGAGAGTGAAGGAATGGGACCCAGTTGATCCAAAAACATTCATTCAGAGCACCATTCAACAACATTGCGGGCAGAAATGCATTTTCTGTAATGAACGCATCGATGTCTCAAAAGCCCTGTTCATGTTCTGTCTTGGTGAGATTTCAACAAATACATATTCAAATTCTAATTGTTCCCTCAGAACAGACTCAAACATATTACATTTGTGAACAGAACCATTTTGATGAGGACACTCAATCTCTATGATCATGAAGTACCTGTATTTTGATTTGAGGTTGATTCTCTGTTTGCGATTGATCAATGCCACGAATGAATTACAACTCGTAAATTTAATGGAAAGCTTTCCATTTTCTTGGTCGAACGGTAACGCAATCACAAGAGATGTGGCAAGTTCTTCAAAGAGATGGAACTCAAGGGGCCGAGGTTTTAGAAGGTAACCCCAGATTCTTATCTGGCGAGGCGGTCCATAGAACTCACGGCATATGGGTAAGTCTCCCAAATGTTTCGTCCTTGTCGAACAGTGCCAACATCATGCTGAGATTAATCTCAGACTAAAATGGGAAACAACAGTAATGCGGCGCCTGTTGAATCCGATTCTTCTCGTGGAATAGTCGCTGCAGCGCGTCTCAAAGGGGATCTCATTCAACCGAAAAGAACCTGCAAGAAATGCAATGGGAGTGAGTCGAACAAAATCGAATCGTGTATATTTGTTGACATCTCAAGTACAGGTGGCCATTTAACTTTTGAATGTAGGAATACGCTACCGAATGGAGACGTATTACGAGTTGTTCCTGCTCTCCTTGTTGATCCTCCCATTGAGGGTACGTATTCTGAAGATGTACTTTTTCAAGGTTATTTTCATTAATGCAGCTTATTTTATAACTTATTTGCCTGTGTGCCTAAAATCGATCATTAAACAATGATTATATACTCCTTTTATTGGGTCCATCTTCTCCAATTCTCAGACCAATGTTGATCAAAACAGAATCAAAATCAGACAACACTGATAGTAAGAAGAGACAGAGGTCAAGGAGTCCCTCACCTTCTAAATCAAAGAGGGAGAAAAAGTACAAGAAGAGTAAGAAGGACAAAAAAGACAAGAAAAAGGAGAAGAGGGACAAGAAACAGAAGAAAAGCCGAAAAGAAAGCAAAAATTGAATGAAATAGTACAAAAATATATACATCTGGTTGCTTCAGAGGACAGACACTACTCCTCTTAAAGCTTTGAAGAAAGTCTGTGATGGTCCAAAAATTTAGTCTTCCGGCAATTTTAATCAGTATCTCGCGACGCATGAAGAGGCGACGTTCCTCAGAGGATATTGTAAGCATACAAGATGTGGATATCATACGATTAGACACACTTCCAGCGGAGTTGCTCTGTAACATCGTGGAATATCTTCTTTCAAGCCGAGTTGAAGTCAATAATGACGGCCACATCATCAATATTCCTCGAAGATATCAAGACGTATTGAGACTAGTGAGTGATCACAAAATAAATTGCATCCTCTTGTTGAAGATAGTGATCAGATGAGAGTGAATCGGCGGCTCTTAGAAAAGGTCGGTCCTATTTGTCGAGAGAGGAGGATGAGACACTTGATCTGTTCTATTTGGGACTTCCAGCTGTGGGAACACCTCAACAGAAACCCAGACTTGGCGGCGATCACCTTCTCTCTTACCATCTTTGATCATCGCCCTCGTACACAGACGCGAGAAAATGCAGATACACTCTTCACTTTTCTTCAATCATGCTTCTCAAACACCTTCCAGAATGTAAAGGAGATCAACATCACGACATCCAAAAAATGGCCGCTCCATTATTTCAGACCACTTCTAAACCGTCCACAGCTTAGAGGATTCAAATTTCTTTGCCCAACAAAGGTTTGTACAAGCGTAATCATCAACACTGATCGATCATTCAGGTCGTGACAATCAGGTCTGCAGATCATCAGAATGACAATCCTTACACATTACAGAGATATTCAACCTTTTTTGAGTCCGAATCTGAAATCATTTGTGCATGGTGACATCATTTCTGTCTGATCCAACTTCTGATCTTCAAAAGATGGATTGATAAGGCCGAGTCAAAGTGAAGAATTTGTCAAGTTGTTGAGAGATTGCCAGCTGGAGAGATTAGACGTCACTTCTGCAACACTCGCTCTTCTGCAACCAATCAGGTGATTTTATTTATTTTTCACGTTTTCTATTCGAGGAAAAATTGCTGAAAAAAATAAATTGTTTTGATTTTTCCCGCCAAATCCAAAATTCGAAAAATCCAAAAATCTGATCTCATAGTTTCCCGAATTTAAAATATTTGTCAATTCAAGATCCTCAAAACCTTTCTGATCCCTTGGAAGAAAATCTAGTAAGTTCCCGCCAAATCACCATTTTAAATTTGAATAAAATCCGTGCTCAAACAATACAGAGAACCTTCTTCGCAAATCACCCAAACATCACCGAACTCTCATTGCAAGGAATACACGAATGTCCTTTAGATGTCGATTCGTTCCCACAACTTCAGAAGATCACAACACAGCGACTCTGCGCAATTGTTAATCTATTTAAGCCCCTTTCAAACGGTAATTTTCATTTTAAAAATGAAAAAAATGTCTGAATAATGTTTGGACATTGTAGATATGGCCTGATTACGTACATAGGGAAATATCGTCCCATAAACAATTTGAGAGTCGGCTTGAGTCTCAGTTCAGTGTACAGTCTGTTGAAGAACATCGACACCATCCTACACATGAGGTCAGTACCTTGTCGACATGTACATGCCTTCAGGCACTGTACAGAAATTGACCCTTTTAGTATGCCAGTCCACCCGGCTCCAGATTTTGTTTTCCCGCCTAATCTGGTTTCTTTGGATATTGTCATGTGGAAACCTTGCGAAATTATGACCAACTTCACCGACTACATCCGACCACTACGTCGTCTACAACGACTGTACATCGACCTGCGGTCTCAATGTGAGACTTCCGTCTCTGAGATGGTCCCAACATGGTTCGCAGCTTGTGACTCTCTACAACTTGTGATCATAAACGTGCACAACGATGGCCAGAGTGAAATCGGCCGGATGCAGTTTGGAAGAACAGACGGCAAAATCGTAACCACGTTAGAGATGGGCTATGACGTAAACGACGAGAACCTTTCGGTCCAAGCCGTGAGGAGAGTTTCTGTAAGACCGAAGAATTCGAGAAATAGCGGAGCAGGTGTCATCAGGGTCAATGAAGAAGGAATAAAGGGTGAAAAGTGACAGGACGTTCCGATGTACAGGCCTGTTTTAGATGATGGAACGTCCCCGAGCGTACCAAAAACTCATCGAATTTTCCGCATTTATGAGCGATGTCAGCAGATTTTCGTGATCACCGACTGCCATGGCAACGGATACCTCTATTTTATAATCAAAATTTCATTAGGAAGAGGAAAGGAGCCGAACAAGATGAGACACCGAGCTCTCTCCGATCGGCTACAGCCATCAGAGTGTAGCAGGTGCTCGACTCTGAGTTCCAACCTCCCCTCTCTTTCAGGAAATGCCCAAATTGGAGACCGACTAAAGCCTGAGGGAAGTTTAGAATGTGCTTGAATGTGGAAAGATGACTGATCACTTCAAGGGATCCTTCCATGGTGGTTGGTTCTTCACATTTTCATCAACCTGATCCGTGTATGCCTTTCCGTGTTCCTGCAAAGGACTTCTCGCGTCCATGCCCTCTATTATCTGCTTCACAACCCTCTATTACCGACATCCACGCCTTCTGTTGTCGTCATTCAGACACTTCACAAAGTCCAAAGATTATACAGTTTGAGAAGAAATGTACATTTCATTTTATTATCATTCCGTCGATGAGAGACACTCCTTGGTTCCCAACATAAGATCCTGGGTCTTTTTATTTTAGACAGACAAGACCAAGTTGAGCTTTCAGACTTTGTTCATTCTCAAGGATCATGTTTCAGAATATTGACATTCGAAAGAATTATACAGAAATAGTGAAAAATAAAAATCGAGCACGTGAGGAAAGGCTTTTTTAATTGTCATGCATATAATGTCGCTTTGTCCATAAATTTCTGATTTTTCGAGAATCATCTGGTCAAACATCATTTAGTTTTAGCTTTTACAGTAATGAGTTGATGTCACACAACAATTGGAAGACAGAACTTTGGTGATTTGGCTGCGATCTCAAATCCAGAGTCATTTTGACGAACGATGCAGCCGAGGTCCACTCGCCTCAAAATGCCAATTCATTTCTGAAAAGGTCATTCTTTCAAGATTAGCTTTTATTTATACCTTTCGTAGTATATATCGTGCGAATGATTCTGATTCTAATGATAAAAATGTCACAACAATTGGAGGACAGAACTTGGTGATTCACAACAATTGGAGGACAGAACTTGGTGATTTGGCTGCGATCTCAAATCCAGAGTCATTTTGACCAACGATGCAGCCGAGGTCCACTCGCCTCAAAATGCCAATTCATTTCTGACAAGGTCATTCTTTCAAGATTAGCTTTTATTTATACCTTTCGTAGTATATACCGTGCGAATGATTCTGATTCTAATGATAAAAATGTTACCATATGAGAAGATGAATAAAAAACTGAGACCTATTTGTAGTTAGAAGAGATCGTAGGACACTTATAGTCGCCCATACAGTCCACAGCAAATGAAAACCATGTTGAGGTTCTCATTCCAACCAAAACAACAAACTTTCCAAAAACAGCCACAAGATTTTTTTCGGATGTCTCCAGCAACCTTTTGGGAAGAGGATATCATTTGTTCGAGATCAGGTTTAAACATCCTGAATTAAGAGGTGAATGGCAACTTGCGCCTTTCCAGACTTGTTTCCGAACAACAGAAGTTTGCTCCAAAGGGAATCTTCATCAGCTTTACATAGTTACACGTGAATAACCGCCCCATCCTCGTCACTTACCGTTGATGACCAACCAAAACGATTTCCAGCTACCACGACACTTTGGATTTCTGGAGATGACGGTTTGAGATTTCCCAGATCAGGCGATACCGAAATCCGATGACGGTAATAACCGTCAGTTTGCAAGTTTAAGTGATTTAATTTCGGCAAGGGTTTTGCATCAGTTGCTATGACCGAAGATCAACTGTCAAAACTCCAATATTTAAGATGCCGACTTTTCGGGTATTTATTCTAGGTCGATCCTGTACCGTGATCTTCCCGGTAAGATAATGATGGATTCGTCTAACAAAAGGCGATTTGCCTATGGGTACAATATTTTTCTTGCCTTGTGACGCCAAAACAAAACAGTAGGAATCACCATAACCTGAATCCCACCTCAAGGGAAACCAAGCCATGCCGAACACATCACGCCTGCTGTGTCTATTCGCGCTCTTTACAGCCGTTTTGGGGCGTTGCACACCTTATTATATTGTAAGAAGAGGTTCTAGTTCTACCCCAACCGATATATGGCCATCTGGCAACTGCATTTCCACAGCGGGTGGCCAGTCTGAGGTCTATGGCTGCTCATCTTCTGGTGTGGCCTCTCACTTCACTTTTGCAACACCCGACTGCAGTGAGTTTTAGAATGCCGATCTGATTTGTCATCTCACATTTTTACAGCGGGATCATCTGCAACAGCCGTTGTCACAAATGCTGGATGCGAGAGTACTTTTCCTCAACTCCCTCCTGGTCTTACCACGGTGAATTACCAAGGCTCCAGCTGTTCTGGCTCCCTTTGGTACACCATTACCTTCGGAAGCCCCGCGACAAGCTGCGTCAGTGACCAAGACGCACAGTGTTCCTCCAACACAAAGACGGTGTGCTCGTCGACTTTTAAAGTGGCGGATTTTCCGGACCCGTATGTCAGCGTTTACGATAGAACCTTGAGTTGTAAGGGCACATCCATTTGGTCTGTCTCGAAACCTGGTCTTTTGCCCACAACTGGAGGTGATTTTTCGTTCAATTTTACGCCAGATTTCTGCGAAATCTACAACGAGAAACTTTCTGACATCGTTGGCAGGTGTCGTCATCACCATCACGTGGCAGCAGTTAGAAGGAACCGTCACATCCGTAACTCTTGGGGGTATTGCGGGACAATTTACCACCGACATGGATGCCGGCATCACCACTTTTTACGCACCTCCAAATATTGGTACCAACTTTCAATTAGTTGCCACGACCGGCGGCAAATCCTTCACCGCTCAACAAACTTTCAGTTACCAACCCCCCACCATCTCAAGCGTCAACTGGAGGGTATGACATCATGACGATCCTCACACATCATGCTGAGATATCTTAGTTCGACAACAGCATCGTATCCGTCATGGTGACCGGTACCAACTTTGGACTTAACGAACATAATGTGGCCGTTAGCATGAATTCCGTCAGCTCCGGAGCCATTTTCACACAGCCACACACCACATTCTTTGCGTCTTTTGTTTATACGACTGTATCTACAATTACCGTGACAGTTGGTGGACAGAGCGTAACTTACGCACCCCCCGCTACCGGACAATTATATGCGACTCCTGAAGGTTTCAATTTCGGTACCGCACAGCTCCTGGCATGTACCGGCGGACAGGTGATCGATTCAGTTTGACACGTCATCTGACACGTGACAGCTGGTGACTACAACGAGCACATCGGATAATGTACAGTGGTACTTTTTACCGTCTTTTGACAACCTCTTATACATCATAAATTCCAACTGTGGTACCGCTTTAGGACTTCCCACCGCCTCTTTTAAGACCGGAGACTCTTTCGCCATGGTAACCCCCTCAAATGAACCCTCGTCAAAGTGGAACGTGCCCGCTGCCAGGGGTGTATCCGGAGGAAAGATTCTGACCAGCAATTACCTCAATTTGATGATGCAATCCCCATGTGGCGGGTCCACCGCAGCATCTACAATCACTGCCACAACTGCATCCTGCTCAACGTAAGAGCGACTTTGTAGGATTTATATATTAATCCTTGCAGGTGGTTTTTCGGAACCTCTGGCAACAGCGGATCCAGCTTGTGGAACTCCGTTTCCACGACTACCGTCACACCTCCCGTCTACACTTGGACTTTACCCTCCTCCTCCGTCAGCTCTTGCAGAGTACAGACTGTAAATGCTGGAGGCCAGACTTTTGCCTCGGGCACATGCCAGTCCGCAAGCACAAGTTCTTCTTTCTATACTTGTGATCCCAACGGAAATATCCGTTACTACACTTTCCCCTACTCCGGTTGCGGTAGAAATTTCACATAAAATTCGTGATTTCTGATGAAATTTCAGCTGGAAATCCAACTGCAGCAGCCACCTCTGCCACTTGCAACTGGGACTCTACAGCGTCTTTTGCCACAGGCACCCCTTCAATATGTAATAGTATGCCCACAGTCCTCATGTTTGGCAACCCCGAGCCCATCCCTTATGTCGGTGCCACTCTGACCGCCTATTTCAACAAAAAACCCGGAACTTCTCCAGTCCAGTCCATCACTTTTGGCGGGAAAACTTGTACAAACCCAACCGTCGACACAACCCAGTGGACCGCCACTTGTGGCGTTCCTAGCGGATCTGGCCTGGGGCAAACCTTCACAGTGACACTTGGTGATGGCACTGTGTATACCAGACAATTCTCATACACTCGCATCGCCAGGATCATCTCCACGAACCCGGTATTAATGCCCACCAACGGTGGTGCTGTCACGGTTAACTACGACATCACGCCTTCTTCGGCCAGTGTGTCAACTGTCACGGTCAATTCCGTTGCTGGAAGTGCCACTTCCGCCACCTCCGTGACAGTTCCGGGGGGAACTGCTCAGAACGTCCAGCTTCAGATTCAATTGAGTGATGGAGTCACAACCTACAGCACTCAGGTGTCTTACTTAGTCCCTGTACCCCAAAACCCACCTGCTGTCCCCACAAACGGTGGTTCCTACACTGTGAGTGTCGCTGTTTTTTGTGACATCATTTTGACCTGTACAGGTTACTTTCTCCAGTGCAGTACGCACACTCCCCTTCAGGAGTCTGCAGATAAACAGCGTCAATTGTGCCAACCCTAGCATCTCCGGAAACCAGATCACTTGTACCGCCGTAGGTGGCTCAGCTCAAAATATCCCTTGGACTGCTGTGTTGGAGGATGGTTCTACGAATGGGGTCGTTTACACCACTACCGTCAGTTATTTCGTTCCCACCCCACAGAACCCACCCGGAGTTCCCACCAATGGAGGTTCTTACACTGTAAGTACTTTCATTTACTGACATGACATTGACATTTGACAGATGACATTCAACGGTCCTGTCAGAAATCTTCCGATCAGTTCCGTGACCATCGGATCCAATGCTTGCAGCAGTCCCTCATCTAGTGGTAGTACCATCACCTGTACAGCAGCTCCAGGAAGCGCACAGAATATACAATGGACTGCGACACTCAACGACGGAACCGTCTATTCAACAACAGTCAGCTACATCATACCCGCAGTCAGCAGTGCACCCGCTGTGCCCACAAATGGAGGATCATATACCGTGAGTTTATTTGATGACGTCACTATTACGCCATCTGACAGATTCAGGTCACTTTCAGGACCCCCGTCAGAGCAGATCTGCCTGTCACCGTGACAATTGGTGGTGTGGCCTGTACCAACGCGGCATCTTCCGGCAGCGCCATCAGCTGTACGGCCGCCGGAGGAACTGCCCAGAGCATTGCTTGGATCGCCACATACTCTGACCAATCCACATTATCCACCACTGTCAGCTACCTCGTTCCCTACATCACCAACTCTCCAACCATTCCTGGAGCTGGAGGTCCGGTCACGGCCACATTCTCCAGCCAACCGCGTAATCTGCCCATCACCTCGGTTACCATCGGTGGTCAAGCGTGCAGCAGCCCCACTTTTGACTTGACTGCCAACACACTCACCTGTACCTCCGGAGCCAACGTGGGAAGCCAGAATCTTGTTATCACCCTTAACGACGGAACCGCCAATGGTTACCGTGGATACACCACAACTGTACAATATATTGCTCCAGTTGCAACCCAAGTCCCTCCCGTGCCTACTAACGGAGGAACTTATGTGGTGAAATTCGACTCTTCACCTTATCCTGGTGCCACAACTGTGACCATCAATGGTGCGGCTTGTACAAGTGTCGTTGTAGATACGACGGCCAACACCATCACGTGTCAGGCCCCCGGTGGAGCCGGTCAGAGAGTCGCCTATGTCGCACAAGCTAGCTTCCAGTACACTCCCATCCAGGTCTCATACATCGTCCCCACCATCACGAACGTAACCCCCAACCCCCTTCCCATCGATGGTGCCCCCATCACCATCCAGTACAGTTCTGTACAGCGTAACTCCCAAGTCGTCTCAGTGACCATCAACGGTCAGGCTTGTACAAATGTGCAGATGGACTACACCAATTTCTTGACCACTTGTGTTGCCCCCGGCTCATACCAAAATCAGGCCAACTCGCAGCTCAGCGTCAACCTCACCGACACGTCGTACACCTCCCCTGTACAATATCCCTCGGTCTCCATCTCTAGCGTCAACCCGTCTTTTATCCCTCAAGTGGGAGGTGTCGTGACACTCATCTACAACACGAGACCTAGAGGCTTGTCCATTACTTCTGTCACTTTGGGAGGTGTGTCTTACGCAGCCAATTACTTCCCAACTTCTCTTGTGACCAACTTCACCGTCAACGCCGGAACCGGAGCAAATCTGCCCATAGCAGTCACTTTGACAGACGGGACTGTCTACAGGACATCTGCTTCGTACATCATGTTGGGATCTACAAATCCATCTTCACTTCCCACCACCGGAGGCTCCATTAGTGCCACTTTCAACAGCGCCGTCGCATCTGCTGTCACCAGCATTTCTCTGGCGGGAGTTACCTACCCCACTTCAAGTCTGAGCGGAAGAACTGTCAGCATCACCGTGGCACCCGGTGTTGGAGGATCTCTCAATCTCCAGGTCAACACCGCTGATGGATCTGTTTACCAGACCCCCTTTTCCTTCCAAGCCCCAACCATCACCTCCATCTCATACGAATATTACCCGGAGACCCAAGTCTACAACGGAAGCCCCCTGGTCGCCGTCATCGTGAAGGGTTCTAATTTTGGACCAAGCAGCTCCACCGCCGGAGTGAGCTATGGGAGCGCCACCTCCGGAACCATCATGATTACGCCCCACCAGACACTCTACGCCACATTCCTTAACCCCAGCACTTTCGGCAGTTCTACCGTCTCTGTTATAATCGGCGGCCAGACGACCTCTGGCAGCCCCGCCTCCAACAGGCTCAGTGCTTCTATTACTCAGGTGGGCCGCAGTAACTCCCAGTGCACAAATGCTGTGCTGTCTACGATCCCGACGACTGTCGACCAATTCTCCTTCCTGCCAACTTTTGACGGACATTACTATCTGCAGACTTCTCCTTGCAATCTCTTGGTGTCCCTGAACTCCACCTCCTTAGGTAATTTATTTTTATATTTTTGAACTTGAAAAAGAGTTGGCACATCCAAGTATTTTTATATTTTTTGAAAGAGAGAAAAAAAATTGAAAAATTGATTTAATCATATACAAGGTGGCACTATGGTTTTGACTTCAAACTCTCCCAGAGCTTTAAATAAGTGGTCAATTGATGGAGGCAATGCCTTCGAGTTAACCAACTGGCAGACGGGGCTTCCCACAGCCTCCTTGACCTCAGAATTGCATCCACAACTATAGCCAGTGTCGCCTCCCCCATCTCCGGTTGCAACTGGAAATACTCGTCGACTATCAGCCAAACATCTAATCTACAACCCGTCCCTTCATGGAGAGGTGTAATCCCCACCAACGGTATGTGGACTTTGATCGTAAAACGCTCAAGTATCACAGGAAATTACTGTTCGACACAGTATGTTGTGAGCGGAAACCTTGTATTTCCCCACGCCAATTGTATCCCAACAACTTCTGGAGCTTCTCAGATGTACACGTGTCAGGGCACCACGCCCGGTTATTTCATTTTCGCTTCAGCAGATTGTTCCGGCACTCCATCTGCTGGATCTACTGCGGGATTGTCTTGTACATCCACTTTCCCAACTGTTACTGGAGCTGTCGCTGTCAATTACGCCAATGCGTCATGTACCGGAGCTCTTTGGTACCAGATCACTGATGCAGGCAACTGCCAAAACACCGGATACCAGACTTGTGGAGCTCCAACTGGACCCATGGGCAACTCCAGCTTTTCTATTTGCGCCGCCAGCTTCAACGTAAGCTTACCTTTCAACGAATTTTCTCTGATCTAAAAATAGATTCCGAGTTACCCTGACACATATTTCAACCCCTACACGGCCAACCCTGGCTGCAAGTCACGCTTGCCCGCCTTACAATTGATATTGCCTCTTAATGTTGCTACCACCGGAGGGCAGATCTCCGCCTACTTCGAGTTTGTCAATACCGGGGTTACCGTCCGAAGTGTTTCGGTGAACGGCCTATCCACAATGGGTACTCTGTCCGGTAACATGGTCAATGTCAATGTGGGCAAAGGCACTGGTGTTGGAGTTCCTCTGGTGATTGTTCTGTCAGACGGTACCACAGCACAGACCACTTTTAATTACGCTGCCCCAACTGTATCTGCAGTGTACTGGGATGTGAGTAATTTAATTTATAACATTATAAATAGAAAAGATCTAATCTTATTCAGATCTACCCCGATCTGCAAACGATGACTGTGATCCTCTCTGGAACCAATTTCGGATTTTTGGAGAAAGATATTACTGTAACCAAGGGAACTGAGACCAGTGGTGTGACACTCATTACGCCTCACCAGCAAGTCATGGCGACCTTCTCCACCGCTGGAATCTTCGGGGATACCGTCACCATCACGGTGGGTGGACAGAGCGCCAGCTGGACTCCCCCCACAGGATACCTCTGGACTGACAGTCTTGACTATTTGTTCAGCCTTGGAGCAAGCTCATGTACAGCCGGAACCATCGCAACTACCAGCTCGCTAACCGCAGACTATCAGATGTGGAAAGTCTTGGCCGCCACCAACGGCCAATTCTACATCGTCAAGCCAGATTGCAATATGTTGCTCAGCAGCAATGCTACAGATGGAAGTGGACCCGCCGTCCTCGCTTCTTATACATCCAGCTCACAGGCCAAATTCAACCTTCCTGTCGTCTCTTCAACACTACGCAACCTTCAATTTGCAGGCACTTCCTTCGGAGTCAGCTCTGGATGTCCCAGCATTGACGGAGCGCAAACTTCTGTGACTACATCTCTAAGTGATCAATGCACCAGCTGGTACTTTTCCCCATCACCACCAAGCAGTCCAAGCACCCTCTGGCCGATCCCGCAGGCTTACACTGGAGCCGTACCGTACATGCGCGATCTGACAGCTACCGGCGGTATTGGCATCTGCAGACCACAATACGTGTCACTCGGCACCAACTTTTACTCCTCAGGAGCTTGTTACGCCGGAAATGTTTACTACTGTGTTTACTACCCACAAGGAACTCTCTCCACTTTCAATTTCCCCAGCTCCGATTGCTCCGGAACACCCACCAAAATCAACAATGGTGCAGGTGCATTCTGCACACTGCCGTTCCCCACCGTAAACGCATCTAATGCGGTGAAGGTGACGTATTCTTCGGCCACATGCGCCGGAGCTCCATATTTTAGCATCTCATCTGATCGCACCGGATGTGTCAACACCTCTTCCTGCGCTGCTGCGTCACAAGTGGTCTGCGGAGAGAGCTTCTCCATGACCCAATACATCCCACTGGACCAGAGCTGTTCCTCCACTTCTCACAAAATCTCCACCATGTTCACCATACCACAACAGTTACCAGCACAAGGAGGTCCCGCACAAATATTTTTCTCCAGACAACCATCAGGATCTGGCGTCGCTTCGTCTACAATAGGAAGCCAGGTCGCCAACTGTTCGGTCGACACGACCTTCTGGACTGCGACTTGTACTTTCCCCCCCGGGGTAGGGTTTGGGGTCACCATCACTATCAATATGAAGGACGGTACCATCTACAAACGCCTGGTCTCTTACTTACCCAAGGCCAACATCATCACCATGACTCCCTCCCTGGTAAATTTTCATGTGAAATGATGTAAGCTTATCAACACAGATCCCAACCAATGGAGGAACTGTCACTTTCACTTTTGACGTGACACCCACATCTGCCGCCTTTGTAAGCGGAAGCTTCGGTAATACCGGGGTCGCCACGAACAATGTGAACATTGTGCCCAGCTCCAAGACTGTGACTGTCAATTTCCCCGGAGGATTTTTACAGAACCAACTGTTGTCTTTGTTCTTTGCTGATGGATCCGTCTACACCACCACTGCATCCTATTTAGTTCCAACCACGGTCGTACTTTCTAAGGTTGGTATTTTTGCCTTGAAATCTCCCTGAAAATTCTAGTTACCTACGAACGGGGGTTCTTTCATATTGGGATTCAGTTCTGCTCCATACAATGACGCCATAGCCAACATCACCGTCAATGGAGTCCTCTGTACATCTCCAGTCCTGTCCCTCATCCCCCCACAAGTTACTTGTACCGTTGTCGGTGGATTCGCCCAGAACGTTGCATATGTCCTCACACAGCAGTCTGGCAACGTGTACACCGCCACAGTCTCCTACTTGGTACCCACTGTGGTGGTCACAACACGTGTCCCCACCAATGGTGGAACCTTCATCGTGGGATTCACCTCTGCGCCTTATGATGACGACATAGCCAATATCACGATAGGTGGAGTCCCTTGTACTTCTCCAGTGCTCTCTCTCGTCCCGCCACAAGCCACTTGTACAGCTGCTGGAGGATTCGCACAGAACACCGCGTACGTCATCACTCAGCAGTCTGGCAACATGTACACCGCCACAGTCTCGTACTTGGTGCCCACTGTGGTCTCAGTCACCCCCTCCTTGCTGCCAACCAACGGTGGACCCGTGACACTGACTTTCAGCTCGGCCATCAGAAACGTCTCCATCAACGGAGCGTCTATCGGCGGTATTAACGCATCGCAAGTGTCATCTCCCAACCCGCTTCAAATTTCTTTTGTGGTTGAAGGAGGCAGTGCCCAGAACACACCCATCGTAGTATACATGTCAGACACACAGGTATTTAAACACATTCTTTCTATACATAAACTGAATGCCACAGCAATACCTATTCTATGCTAATTATCTGGTGCCCACGATCGTTTCCTCGTCTCCAACTCTCGTCCCCCCAGCAGGAGGAAATGTCACGCTGTTCTTCAGCTCACAGCCACGTAATTTGTCCATCGCCACCTTTCTCTTCGGTGGCAAGCCGAGCCCCAACCAGCCCTTTGATCTGGTACAAAACTCTGTCACTTTCACCGCGCCAGCCGGCAACAGCACAGGCGTCAAAGTGGCAATCATCTTGTCAGACGGGACCTTCTACAACTCCACACTGGACTACTTTGTGGTTCTTTTCGCTGTCCCCGCACAGATGCCCACTACCGGAGGTCAAGTCGTATTCACATACAACGGTGTTCCGGGAACCGTCCAAACCATCAGTATTACCGTTGGAAATTTCGTGTGTAGCAACGGAGTTACCGTTGGCCTCACTACAACTTGCTCTCTCAGCCCTGGAGTCAGCGCTAACCTCCCAGTAGTCATCACACTGGGTGATGGACTGGTGATCACGTGGACGTACTCTTACCTGCCACCTGTCATCACAGCTGTCGTCTGGGACATTTTCCCGGTATTAGGATATATGTCTGCGATAGCTCAAGGTACTAATTTGGGTCCTTCTGAGGCTTACGTTGGCGTCTACAAAGAGGCCGAAGTGTCTGGTGTCATTATGGTATCTCCACACACCCAAGTTTACGCCACCTTCAACTCCTCCGGTACTCTCGGAGCTGACGTACTCTTCACCGTCGGAAACCAGCAGGTCTTGTGGCCCGCAATACAAGCCCAGAGGCTCTGGTACACAAAATCTGGAAATGGAGTCGGTGACTGCACTAGGTCATCTTTCGGACAGATCTGCTTTAGTGCCGAATACATTGACTACGCAGCTAGCTGCAGCGGAAACGCGATGACTAATATATATTCGGACACGCAGAGTATCACCATTTTGCCCACTCCTGATGGCCTGTACACCATCACTAGTGCGTCCTGCCGTGCCGCTCTGGTTCAGCCAAATTCGACCAGCCCGGTAATTTGGACGCCTTATACCAACATCCGTGCAGCTAGATGGCAGATCACCACAAATTCCCTCAGTAACTCCAGGACCATCACAAACACCTTCACAAACCAAGCAATGGTAAATTTTGTTTTATTCATTATATTCATTCGAGACTGATTCCGGCAGGGTGTAACAAATGATCAATGCGGAGTGGACGGAGCTGTCGTGACAGGTCTCACTGTCAGCGGAAATTCTCCATGCCAAGCTTGGTACTTTGACTTGTACGCACCCGCCCTGGCAGATACCACCCAGTTCACTTCTTACTTGTGGAACTTGCCAGCCGTCTTCACGCCAGTTTACGTACCATCTTGGTCCAAAGTCATTCCACTGGGAGGTCTCAATCTCTGCATCCCATACTGGGCTCTCAACACTAACACCCAGCAAGTCTTTCCCTCTGAATCATGTGTGTCTTCCGACACCACAGGCGCCAGCAATTCCCAGAAATACGTCTGTGACCCCTCTGGTGTTTTGAATTATTACACTTACTCCACATTCGACTGCAGTAAGTTTTCAATCCTATCATCGACCTGATCATTTGCAGGTGGACTCTCCACCAAGTCAGAAGTCCGTTTGACATCTTGTACACCTGGTTTCCCCACTTATACCAACTCTACGTCTGTACTGGTTAAGTACACCAACAACAAGTGTACAGGTGGAGACTTTTACCAACCACAAGGATCAGGCTGTGCGAACTGGTTTGACTCCTCCGATTACCAAGTGTCGCGTGTACCCCCCTCACCCCCCGCCTTCCCCACTTGTTCTGGGAACACCAAGACCGTCTGTGGAGATCAGTTTGTGTGGGGTGCGTACAGACCCGGACCCGTGGGACAATGTACAGTTCCTGGAAACCCCGTCAGCATCGTCGGAGTTGTTCCCAACTACATATCGTACATACCAGGACAGACCATCTCTGTTTACTTCAACATCCAGCCACTTGCGACCCTCTCTCAGATCACCATCAATGGAATGCCGTGCACAGGCATGCTTTACTACGCTGACCAAGTCTACGCGCAGTGCATCAGCCCAGCCACAAGTGGAGCCAACTCGGTCCTAATGGCTACTTTTGCTGATGGAACTACTTCTCAGACTCCAGTACAGTTCATCCCACCACCTGCTATGGTACTCGCCCAGGCTAATCCCGTTCTAGAGTACAATATTGGAGGGAAAATCAGCTTCACCATCGAGTATATCCCCCCCAATACCACCATCAACTATTTTGGCGCGAACGACCAGAACTGTACCAGTTACACTTTTGACGATACCACTTTGTCCGGAACCTGTGTGGTTCCCCCCGGTTTTGGACCCCCGGATTTGGCCAGAACATCCCAGTGTTTGTGGAGTTCAGCAACGGAGGAAGAGCTCAGGCACCTTTCAGCTACACTCTCCCTGCTGTGATCACATCTATCTCACCAGCTCTCCTCCCCACAAATGGCGGAACAATTACAATCTCCTTCAACAAGGCTCCTTCCTCTGCAGCCATTGCCAGCATCACTTTGGACAGAATAGCCGTTACAGGAACTGCTGGGACTCAATACCAAGTCACTGTTCCCGGAGGATACCACCAGAATGTTGAGCTTGTCATCAAACTGACAGACATCACCATCTACACTGCAATAGTGTTGTACCTTGTACCCACAGTCACATCAGTCAGCCTAACATTCTTACCAGGCAAAGGTAGTCAGCTGACCATCTCCTTCTCTTCTGCTGTGAGAAATGTGCTTGCAAAAAGCTTTGTGATCAACGGACAAGCTGTTGCAGGCACGCCAACAGTCA
>MZNV01001660.1:0-26961 GCA_002081555.1 Protostelium mycophagum | reverse complement strand
GTACATAGTTTCCAATGTACTTCTGCATGACCGGTCGTCCTCTTTTTTTCTGTCTGTTTTTCCTCGCCTCTTCGCGGTCCTTTCTTTTCTTTTCCTCAATCTCCGTTTCGAGTCTTTGTTCAACTCTGAAGGCTTCTCTCTTCTTCTTTCTTTCTTCCTGAATGTGTTCTTCTACTACCTTCTCTCTGATGTCGTCCACTTCCTCATCAGTTAGGAGTCTGTCCCCCACTCTGTTCCTCACTTCTTTTTCAATTCCTTCAGTGTCCTCTTCCATGATGCTCATCCCAGAGTTTGTCTTAGGCAGGGGTAGTCGGACGCGGTGTCGGAGAAATTCTTGATCGGAGAATTGTCTATGACAGGCTGTCAATTTTATTAATCGGATAATTCGAGGTTCGTGGAGCACGGTGACAACTCCCTCTGTGTGCTTGATATTTCGTTGAAATCTCACGCCAACAGTCGGGATTAATAAATTGTTAATGTGATTTGACAGGAGGCGGATTTTATTTGGTATATCGGAGTTTCTGTATTGTCCGTGGGGGCAGGCTGGTCTTTCTATGTGTGTCTTTATCTTATGTGTCTCTTTAAAGATATGTATGTACTCAGATTTTGTGGGTCGGGAAGACCGCACAGGCACACAGTAGCAGTTCGAGGTTACTGGTCTCATACTCAGGGGCGCAATCATCCTGTTCGATTCATGTAGCAATAACATGATCGACGCAAGGGGACTGGCCACAGGAGCATTCCAAGACACAGCATAGCCTTTATCCCGTTTACTGTGCGATGGACACTGGCGGCATGATGTTCCTTGCGTGGTTGTTCAAATTCGGGGTGCCAGGGAACTCGCGGTTGGTTCGATGATCTGGCTCGGATTTTTGATAAGTAAAATGAACCTCTTTACAACTAGAAGGAAAATTTACAAAGAACCGCAACCAGGAAGACTATCGAACTTGCATTTTGTGCAGTCATCTTCAGTTGAAGATCCGCGAGGTTAAGATGCTATAAAAACCCAATCAAAATATACCAAAAGAAAATGTTTAAATAATTGTGAGTGGGAAAAATGTCAGGTAATTTTTACAGTTTTGTATTTTCCAGAGGGGGATACGATTGATCCGAGACATCTGCTTCGACATTTGTAATTGAAAATGATAATGCAAAATTGGTCATTGCAATCTCGAGGTTTTAAAACGATTATTCCAGGTCGCTTGTGCTCAGTCAATGCGCATGGCGATGGGACAGTATGGACTGTACTGATGAATTAAAGAGGAGAAGGAAGATAGGGAAGCAAGGCATCACCCCATCATTGTGACAGGAGCCCAAAGATGACAAGGAATAAAAATCTCAGCGGAATTTATCGGAAGGTCCAAACCATTGATCCAGTCCAACTTGATTTTCCCGCCAAAACCGGATGTTTCCCGCCAAAATTCATTTTCTTGCACAAACACAACAAAAGAAGGATCAACTCACAGGCTCATCAAAACGCCATATTTTGGAAACATGGTGAAAGAGCTCGACGATGTGGAACTCGATGAGGAAGACTTCTCTTATTCCAAGGGGTATATACACCAAATTGAAGTCGAGAACTTCAAGAGCTACCGCGGAAGACAAATCATCGGTCCATTTAAGAAGTTCCAATCTGTGATCGGCCCTAACGGTGCTGGTAAATCCAATCTCATGGATGCCATATCTTTTGTATTAGGAGTAAAGACATCACAACTCAGAGGAGCCAATAATGCAGATCTTATCTACCGTCCAGATGGAAGAGAACTCGATCACTCCACAAAGTGCAGTATCAAACTAATCTACGCCAATACAGAGACAAGGGAAGACATTATCTTCGAAAGAAGACTGGCTATGAGGTCTGATAAAGCCGTGGGCGAGTATTTGATCGATGGAGAGACAGTACAGAAGAAGGGGTACATCGACGAGCTGCAGAAGATCGGTGTCCTTGTTAAAGCCAGAAATTTCCTCGTCTTCCAGGTGAGTTCTTGATCTCGTCTTCGTCGCAGCAGAAAAAGCTCACGATGAGCTGCGATGTAGTCTGAAATCGCAAGAGATGACTCATCATCTTGCAGGGGGAGGTGGAGGCTATCGCTTCACAGACACCGAAAGATTTGACTTCTTTGATCGAGACCATCTCCGGCTCAGACGCGTTGAAAGCAGAGTATGAAAAACAGCTGGCAGAGAAGAACACTGCCGAAGAAACGACGGTCTACAACTTCCAGAAGAAGAAGGGTTTCAGTGCAGAGAAGAAGCAGTACAAAGTACAAAAGATCGAGGCCGAAAAGTACAACGAACTCATCAAGAAGAGAGTGAGTTTTTACAAATCTTAGAGCATCTTTTATGCCAGAGTGCCTCGCATTCCCCCAAAGCTTTCGCTGCAGACGAACTCTCGGCCCAAATTACCACAAAAATATTCTTTTATAAATAAAACATATATCTGACTCTCTACAGGCTGGTTTGGAGAGAGACCACGTTATTTGGCAACTCTTCCACATAGAGAAGGACTTGGACGAGGTCATCCTCGAGAAGGTCAACAAGAGGAAGGAGCTCGAAAAGAACAAGGGAGAGCTGAAGAAGCTAGAAGACGAAACCAAGAGCAAGAAGAAGGAGCAAGCCACTGTACAGAAGAAATACCAAGATGCAGAGAGGTCCATCAAGGCCAAACTCGCCGAGGCCGAAAAGAACAAGCCGGAGACACAGAAATTGGAGCAAGAGCGCCAGAGAACTCAAGACCGTATCGATAATTCGAAGAAATCCCTCGAGCAGATACAAGAAGAGGACAAGCGTCAAAAGAAGACGATGGCAGAATTGAACAAGCAGCTGAAGGAGGTTCAGAAAGCACAAGAGGCTTTCTTGGCAGAAATCGCGGAGGACGTAACACAAGTCACTCTTGACGAAGGACAACTCGCTATTTACAACCAAAAGTAAGCGTTATTACCGAAGAAAATAAATTTAGTCCACACAGGAAGCAAGAAGTGTACAGAGACACCGCCGCCGACCAACAGAAGCTGACCCAGCTGAAGAGAGCTCTAAAACAAGACGCAGAGAGTTTGGATTCGCTCAACAAGAAGAAGTCTGAATACGACGAGAAGCAAAAGCACGCAGAAGCGGTACTCCAACAGCTCTCCGCCAGAAAAGACAAGATGCAAGAGTTTATTGATATAAACACACAGAAGAAGGAGGAGCTCGAGCAGAAGGTCGATGAGCACAAAAAACAGAACGAAAACAACGACAGCAGACAGAAGGAACTGTCCAAGAAGATGGAGGAAGTGCAAGAGCAGCTGAGGGAGGCCAAGGGCGCGGCCAGACAATCAGAGAGAGAGGTCAGTTTTATTTTTACCAATTCTTGATGCCCAAGCTTCTGTGCATGCAAATAAAAATACGAAGACATGCTAATTTGAATAGGTGCGCTTCAGAGAAACTTTGGACAGCTTGAAGAGACTCTACCCCGGTGTCTACGGAACGATGACCGACATTTGCAAGCCAAACAACAGCAAGTACGATCTCGCCGTCACTGTCGCTATCGGAAACACAAACATGGATGCCATCGTTGTAGATAACAAGAAGACCGCTTCCGAGTGCATCCAAGTGAGCCAATTTTCATCCCAAAGTCTTTCGAAAAATAATGGAAAATGACGACTTCACGAGTGAAATTCGTGCTGAATTTTATGTAGTATCTGAGAGAACAGAGAGCTGGTGTTTGCACCTTCATTCCTCTTGATGACATCAGATGTAGTGAAGTCACCGACGCCTACAGAAAGCTGGGACACAATGTGAAACCAGTAGTCGACGTGATCAACTATGACCCCATGTTCCAAAAGGCTATCTTGTACGTCATCGGAAATACGCTTGTTTGTGACACACTGGACCAGGCCAGAAAATTGGCGTACGACGGTCCAGAGAGAAGAAAGGTGATTTTACCAGCTAACATTTGATTTCGGCAATATCAAAAAGTCTCCATCTTGTCTGACAACGTCCAGGTCGTCACCGTGGGAGGAGTCTCTATTGCGAGATCTGGTCTCATGACATCTAACGGAAAGAACACCAGAGCAAACGTTTGGGACGACCGCAGGGTAGATGGTCAGTGCAAATTAGGAGTCATTCTTCTTGCATATTCTCTGTAATATTTGGATTTTATATTAATCCAGAAAGCGGCAGAGCCGCATAACATGATTAAGCGGTAAAATCGCGATTGTGGTGAAGTATATAATGTGAGAGCAGAAAGCTGAAGAACGTAGAGCTCAAGAAGAAGAGAGAGGGCTACATGCGAGAACTTTCCGAAATCGGCAGAGGACTTCGCTCCGTCGACTTGGAGCAACAATACAAGTCACAGATTAGTGCCTTAGACAACCGTCTTAGATACGCCGACTTGGATATGGTATGTGTTTTTCACTCTTGTATTGTGGAAGAGCTACACAATTCAATATTTTCAAAATTACAACGTCTCTGATAGTAATGCAGGGTGTAACCAACGGAAAGATCAGCGAGAATCAGCAGTACATTAAGGACTTTAAGAAGGTCATAAACGATATCGACAAGCAGATCAAGGCCGTAAGTATCATCGAGATAGCCTCCTAAAACGTATTGACGAGTGCAGTTGAACACCGCCATACAAACAACAGAAGAAGAGATCGAAGAAGTGTCTAAGCAGATCCACGAGACTGAAGACGAGATCTTTTCCGATTTCTGCAGCACTGTGGGTGTTGACGACATCAGAGAATACGAAGAGACGAGTTTGAAGGTGAAGATTTACCACAATAAATTCTTCACCACAGTCATACCGAAAGATAAATGAATATCTCTGAGGCAATCTCAGGTCGCACAAGAGAGGAGCAACCGAAAGGTCGAGTTTGGAGGACAGATTGCCAGGCTTCAAGACCAGTGAGTCCCTTCATCACCACGCCACAAGCACGGCGAAAACTTTACAGAATCTGATCATCTTAGGGTGGAATTTGAGGAGAAGAGAGATCTCAGTGCAGTGAAGAAGAAGGTGAAGGACGCCATCGCAGAGGACGAAGAGAAGAAGGCTCAAATCGATGCCAGATTCAAAGAACTGAGCAAGGTGACACTTATTTCCATCTACACCTCTGTGCGAAGCGCGTCTCCGCAAAATATCAGGCAACTGCCGCAAAAGACGATATGAAAACCTCCTTGATGACTCACCATCTGACAAAATGGCAGAAAGACGAAAAAGCGGAGAAGGAGCTCGAGAAGCTGCGCGAGAACCAAGCCGAAGTCAAGAAGGAAATCGAGGAAGGCAACAATGAGATCAAGAAATTGAGGATGGCGTCTAACAACATCACCAACGACATCACCAAGCTCGAGAGACAAATCAACGCTTTGGACTCCGCTCTGGAGCAAGACAGAAGCAAGAGGCACAACATCATAGAGAAGATTAGACTCGACCAGATGGAGGTAAATACGTTACATGAAGATTTTTCACGAAGAGTTGAAACATCTTTACAAAAAAATTAAAATTCTGCAGTTGAGAACAAAGGGGCAAAAGCGAAAGGCCACAAGAGACCCGGAAGAGGACGGAGAAGCAAACTCTGAGAGTTCGGAAGAAAGTTCAGAAGAAGATTCTGCAAGAGTCGAAGACGAGCCCAGCGCCAGTGCGGCTTATAACGCCGATCAGACTTTTGTTGACAAGGTGAGATTACCCGATTTTCCGAACAGAAAATGAACCGTTGTAGATCGCCTTCCCCAAGATAAACCGCATCAAAGTCAAGCGGCAATACGACGACTACAACGAGAAGAATTTCATCGTGCCCATCCAGAACCTCACCGCAGAAATTGAAAAGCTGTCGCCCAACATGAAAGCCTTGGACAAATTCGAGCAAGTGAAGGAGCGTTTGAACAATATCAATTTA
The DNA here is from genome assembly GCA_002081555.1 of Protostelium mycophagum. Classification (NCBI taxonomy): domain Eukaryota; phylum Evosea; class Variosea; order Protosteliida; family Protosteliaceae; genus Protostelium; species Protostelium mycophagum. Next base: position 21,091 of record MZNV01001660.1, on the reverse strand, counting down.
GAGTTTGAGGACGTGCGGTCAAACCACAAGCAGATCCAAGAGAGTTTTAACAAGATAAAACAGAAGAGATACCAGAGATTCATGAAGGCTTTCAACGCCATTTCCAAGGCTATCGGTGCGTAAAATTTGATTTTGATTTTCAGATTTTTCAAGTCTTTGGATAATTTTCGAAAGAATTTTCTTCAAAAGAGTTCTAAAAATAGCAGATGGTGTGTACAAAGGAATCACTCAGTCCGTGTCTTCCCGTGCCTATCTCACCTTGGAAAACCTGGAGGAGCCATATTTGGACGGAATCAAATTCAATGCCATCCCGCCCTCAAAGAGGTTCCGTGATATGGAACAGTTATCCGGTGGAGAAAAAACGGTCGCCGCTTTGGCACTGCTGTTTTCCATTCATCAGTTCCGGCCTTCACCTTTCTTCATTCTGGATGAGGTCAGATTTTTTCGAATCGATTTTTTCCGAACGGAACTGAAATTTTCTAGGTCGACGCCGCGCTCGATTCCGGAAATGTCGCAAATGTGGCGAATTACATCAAGGAAAGATCCGCATCCGGGGATCTACAATGCATCGTCATCTCACTAAAAGACCAATTTTATTCCAAAGCGGACGCGCTGGTCGGAATCTACAAAGACCAAGGAAACTTCACGTCCAAAACACTCACTTTGGACCTGTCAGAATATCCAGATAACTCGAAATAAATGTAAATAAGATTTCTTTTGGAATATTATTAAGAAAAGAATTTTTTCTAGATTTTATTCTGTCTCCTCCATTACTGGGACAATATCAAACCATTCAGGCCTAATTGAATGATTGTCTCTTTGGAATAAAATTTTGAGTGAGTAGGCTCTGCCTCCTTTTCCGCCTTGAGGAACGCGGTGGCGTTTCGACTTGTGCTCAAGGAATCTCCATTTGTTGGGCTCCTTCCAACTGTTCTAACCAAGGAGCACCGACGATAGAGTTCATTGACATACTGTACATAACCTGGGTGTCGCTGTTTTCTTTGGGTTTGAAGCTCATGGTGGTGACTTGGCTCATGGTATTGGTTTTGTTGGTGTGTTGTAAAATTATGTTCCTTCTGGAAGATGAATGTGGTTATGGTAATATCAATAGTCACCCTCAAAAATCGTATCGATATTAATATTCTATAGTTTTCAAAATATATTCCAAAACTATAGGGTTGAAATTGCAGATCCTGTCAAAAATAGCAGCAGCATTCATCTCCATATAATTTAATTAATAATGATGAATGTATTCATAACACATGTCACCAGTTGCCATAAATAAGTGAGATAATATACAACAACATTTCATACCCTGATTTTCAATGCTTGTGATGACATCACTGATGTTGTACAATGTGAAATTCCAACTTGAGTTTGGGTTGTCGAAACGAGTTGTAGTCTGCAGGAATGATCCACTGACTCGAGTCTTGTCATTTTAAAAATAGATAAGGCATTTCCCGTTATTTTGCGACCCTCTCTGACCAGGTAAAGAACCAAAATCAATTTCGACACAGCCCAAATTCGACCAGTTTCATCGCAAATATTTTTCCATTGTTCATCAGTGACATTATGTCTGTGTCTATTTATGTTTTAGTTTGCAAGACCACGGGTGTTGAACTCCTTCTGAACCTCTGCCCACACCTCTTCTATACTCTTCTCCCCATTAATCTGAAATCATTTAGAAAACGGATGATGAAAATGATAATGTTCCAAGAAGTGATGACACCAAACGGCATCGCATGATCACGAACCTGCACAGCCTTGTCTTGCTTGGCGTAATACTCGATGACGGGGATGGTAGACTCCTTGTAGGTATGGAATCTCTTTCTGATGGACTCGATGTTGTCATCAGAACGACCACTGGTTTGTCCACGGTTGAGAAGACGTCTCTCCAGCTCTGCTTCGCTCACGCTGAAATACAGAACAAAGCCGAAGTCGATCTTATCTCCCATCTATGCATAATCAGAAAATGTGACGTCATCAATTGGTTTGATTTGATTTTATGCAATGGTGATGGAATAATAAATGACCTCTCTCTGCCATGAGGTGTTGTTCTCCTCATTGCGAGGAAAGCCATCGATCAAGAACTTGCTCTTGCCACTCTTCTTCATGGCTTCGTCCAAGAGTCTCACAGTGACAACAGAGGGCACGATCTTTCCTAAGAAATTGAATTGTGTTTTTGAGAATCACATTACCTTCTTTGATCATGGAAGAAATCATCTCTCCATTTTCTGACCCACTGGCCATCTCCGCTCTGAGAAGATCACCAGCGCTGAGGTGCACAAAGTTGAAATGTTTCACAATCTTCTCGCATTGTGTTCCTTTACCAGCACCAGGTCCACCTGAAATATAAGTCAAAGGAAGAAATCAATAACGGACTCACCCAATACAAAGACGATCTGTGGCTTGCTCATGTCTGGTACAACTGATAAAAAGCGACGGTTTGCAGAAAATAAAGAAGGTCTGAGTGGGCTGATCGGCCTTGAAAAAAAATGAGGAGAGACAATCTTCAACATCGTGATGTGGACTTACGTAATTCATCTCCTCCATTCTTCTTCTGAAATTCTGAAGGACTTCTACAACTAAATGATTGTCCCAGTGAACAAAGAAATTTGACTCTTCCTCTATAGTCCAGGGCCTTCTCGGAGCACGTCCCTCTAAGCAGGGAAAGACCCGATTATTAATTATGTATTTTAGAACTTGTCTTTGAGCTGGATCTCCAGATCTGCTTTTGTGTTTTCATCTTTCGGGATGTCAATGTTCAAAGTGATCTCTCCAGTAGTTCTTTTGGTACTTCGACAAGCTGAAATATTTCTCGAGAAACTTGGATCTACAACGAGAGGGAGGGAATGTGTCAAGCGGAACATTATTTCTCCGCTACCCACGATTTTTCACTCGTTAAAACCAGCACCCACCTCATGAAGATCATTTTACCAGCACTCCTCCTCTTTATATTCACTCTGCAGATTGTCAATGCGGTAGACACCTGCAAGATGTGTGAAAGCCTTGTCCAGATTGTGGAAGAAAATAAAGCGGAGAATTACAAAGAACTAAAGAACAGGCTTGACCAATTCTGTCAGACCACCATTCACTATGATTTCGTAAGTGATGTTAGTGTGTATTCATAATATGTAATTCATTCTGACATAATCGATGGCGGAACTGATGATATCCAGTGCGAGCAGATCGTCTCTGTCTTTCTGACCCTATTTTTGAAGAATGCGGATCCTCAAGTATGCGTTGCTGTCCATCTCTGCCCAGCTCGCCCGCCTGTCCCATTTCCCTTCGTAGAAGAGATCGCGAGGTGATGAAATCATCAATTACAAACGAAACGAACTTTTATTCAATGATTTGAAAGATATCACTTTGATGTAACAAATCTGATAGAAGCAGCTCATAATGTAAACAATAAATTCATAATAGAACATATCTCCATCATTCACTTTGATATCTCAACGGTATGTACTTTATGTTCAATTAAGAGGTGTGCTCTTCATCATCATGTCGGATTGTTGGATATGAGCCCTCTGCAACATGTGATGCTGTTGGTAACATGCCAGCTTCTGTGCTTCTCTGAACAATTCACATCTCAGCCTCATTACTTCCATCATGAGCGAGGTCTCATCGGATTGCGACGGGTATATAGACAGGGGGGATTGCGGCGGGGGGGAGGGGGGGATATTATGTACAGAGGGGAGGGACGGAGGGTTGATCTTTGTCACTATGACAGCTGGTGGGAAGGAACATACTTTGGTGTTTTGAGACTTTCCTTCTTGTGTGGGTGTCTTTGTTTTTTTGGCTGGAATATGTCAGTTTATTTTCGAATTTTAAATACCTTTGGACGCGGGCTTTGACTTTTTCCGGAGATTTCCGATGCAGTAGATCAATTGCAACAACTGCATCTGTTAGATTACTCCAGCTCATTGAAGAATGATTACTCACCTCATAGGCTTCTCTTTCTTTACCCTCCTGCACAAGATGTTCTAAAAATGGCAAAAGGCGCTCTCTCGGATGCTTCTGTGTTGAAATCAGAATGTTGTGCAGATGTCTCTGATGTTTACCTTCACGATGCGTTGGAACTTTTCGATCTTTCGGCGATTGATGTTGTCTTCTGGTGCACCTGACTCGAGTTTTCTTTTCTGTGATGAATCAGATGCCGCCTTCAAAGGTACTCTTACTTGGTTGTAGATGGACGCGACGCAAGAGCAGACTGTGTCCACGATGGACAGCTGTTGCATTCAGAATCTGATGTTTATCATTCTACGTCGTACCATTTCGAAGGAAGTCAGGGTGCTCATTGGCTTCTCGAAATTTACCAATCGTTGTGAATTATATTCCAGCCATGTTCTCATCCTTGGGAGCACCTTCAGCGATCAGCTCGGATTTTTTAGACGCATGATTGTACCTCCATCATCGTGATGCAAGGAGCGGTTTCTAAATACCACTGCTGTGAATCAGTTGGGCGCTTCGGTTGCATGTTTGTGTCGTGTGTTTGTGTGTTGCTCTCCTCCCCTTTGAATGATGTTGTCAGAATTTTGGTGGTGTTTCCAATGTGAGGCGGTTCTTTATTGCGTCACCAAAGTCAGGAAGACACTGTGTGTCGGTGTGGGGACCGTGTGGGAATTGGGTCTGACCCCTGGGATAGGCAGGGGGGAGTATGGAGGCATTGGGGTTCTTGTATGACATTGACAAATCTCTTGGTTGCGAGTAATGTTTGATAAATGATTAAAAGAGAGAGGTGCTTTTTATTGTCTCGATCTGTTATGTACATTTTTACATTGAACTCGATGTGAGTTACGTTCTTTGCCTTTTGGCTGCTCCGACTCTAAACACGTTGCTGTAGATGCATTCCTCTCTTGCTTCTCCTGCGGGAGAGACGCACACCACGATAAATTTGAGACGAAAGCTTCCTCCCCTCGTTCCTGAGATCTAAATGACGTCAGACATCTCTCTTCAAAGTGCCAACACTTACACTAATCTTCATCTGCTCAGTTCTACCGGTCTTTCCATCAATCAGAAACTGAGAACCTCCACTGAAGCATAATCTGATGTCATCCCCGGTCAGTTCGTTCTTGTCTTCATCTACCAGCTCTACGGTCACGATTCCACTCGACACGCGCGAAGAATTCGTCTGTTACGTTTAGACGATGGGTGATTTGTTTCAATCAATCCCACCATAATTACGGGTTTCGGTGTGAGGTATCTTGTCTCATCGTCGTAAGACTTTCTCTGCTTCTCGTTCAGAGGCTTCAGGAGGTTTGCAGTGACCGGTGACTGTGTCGATTCTGAGACTTTGTCATGCTGGAAGGCGACATCAGCCGTTCTTTTTTTAGTTTGTATCGCGTCAGAGATGGTTGGCGGAGTCGCTGGCGGCGAAGTTCTTGGTGGGCTGTTGATTGGTGATTCTGACTTTACAATTTCCCAGTTGATGAAGTCGTCCGTCCAGAACCCGAGGTCAGCAGGGGGCTCGATGAGGTCGACGTACTGACATAGCTTCTCCACAAAAAGCAAGTCGCTGTTCAGTAAAAACAGGTCGAAGGGGTAAGAGGAATGGTTGCAAACTGTGTCCATGTCCGTTGGATATTTTGAAAATGGTGGTTATCTCTTCTCAAACATAGGGACAGATGTTGTCTCCGTGTTACCCTGCACTTCTCGTTAAGAGGGGAATACGTCGGAAATCTCTGCGATATCACTCCGATTACAGCAGATGTAAGTCCATGGAGTGGTTTTTTTGGTGTTGGTGGAAGCGGTGGGACCTTTGGGATGCCTGTAAAATCACGTTAATTGACGAGTAACCACGAGATATTACCGCGTACCGTTAGAGAGTAAAGTTCCTTTGTCAATAATTATCCGAGGTGTCATATAATACTATTAATTCTTGGAAATCTCTCCCTCAAATTATCATGTGTCAGATTATGACATGTTTCACAGCACCAACCAACGAATTTTTAATGTTGCCACCGTGACACTGACACAAGGGGTGGTGTACTTTTTGCTGTGACGGTTGGACTCCCCGTTTGGTAGCTATCTACTTGATATCCTTTCCCTCAGCCTGGGAGCTTGAGACGGTGCCCTTCTTAAATCATTTTTTGCGAAGTTCAGAGAAAACTGAGTGATATGCAAGCTTTGCCAAAAATGGATGTCAGCAGGCCCCAAAGCGGTGATTGTGGATGCGACACTGCGGCTCGCAAGGAGAGAGTTGAACATTCCTTTATAAAGCTGAAGGAGTATAGGGCACTGCATGGGCTCAAATCCCAGCACCCCACCAATCAGTTACCGCGGGCTGTTGTCAGAAATTGCAGTGGCCTTGGGTGTTTTTTGCCTATTTTGGATTGCAGCTTGAAAGTATCTTCATCCCCACAACGGGTTTTTATAAGAAGCAATTTGGATTTTTTACAAAAACCGGTTTTTTTTTTTCCTTCTTAATAATATCTGGTGGAAATCGTGTGAAGCCCAATCAAAGTGATTTATTTTGTGGCTGCTCGGCAAGCGATGGTGTATTATAGCCTTGAAGTTGGAAGACAAATACACTTTGGTGGACCCATCTCTTTGGGAGAGAACATGCGACAGAATCAGCTGTTCTGAGACTGAAACTGATGTAAACCATCAAATCAGTTGACGTCACCACGACAGTTGGTTGACACATTTCCTCTAGTTTTTTTGTTTGTTTTTTTCACAACCCGAAATCAGAATGAGCAGAGCCACAGGGAAGGAAGCTCTATTGATATGGTGTAAGAACAACACAGCAGGTGATCATTTTCGGATCGATTGGGCGAAGATGATAGATATGGGCAGGTTATAAGGATGTATTGGTGAAGGATTTCACGATGAGCTGGAGAGATGGACTCGCATTCTGTGCCCTGATTCATAAGTTCATGGGTGGGTATAATAAGATCGAACTACAATAAATTAAATACACGAGTTTCAACAACAGCGATGATCAACACCTGCACTCTTATCTGATCTTTGTAGGACCGAGTGTTCTTAATTTCGACCAACTAAGAAAATCAGAAGCCAAACACAATTTATCATTAGCTTTCTCTGTCGGAGACTCAATAGGTCAGTCCTTCAGATGAAATGATTAAGTCTTTAAATGAATCAATTCGTCAATATTCTGGAAGTATTGATTCAAAAACATCACGATCCATGTCGTACCATCAATGATACATGACAGGTATTCCAGCACTTTTAGAAGCCGATGACATGCTTTGTGTGGCCGTTCCTGAGATGTTTTCTGTCATCACTTATTTGTCACAATACTACCATCGCTTCAACGGAATGAAACCGGGTTCAGGAGTCGCCAGCATCACCGCAGACAAGAACACCACACTTAGAGAAAAGTGAGGCAGTGCTCCATATATTTATTTAATTAAGTTAGGGTTTATCCCATCATATCACAACACAACAACCTCTATAAGCGTATAGACATTCGCTGACTCTTTTCAGCTCCGCGGCAAAGAGCGAGAAGGTCGCAGAGAACAAGCAGAAGCTAAAGGACACATTGAATCAGATGAACCTGAAGATGAGGAATATCAAGACGATAAGAGCCAGCGTGAGTCTACAATTCAAAATTTAAAAAATGGCGGGCGCGGGCTCGGTTCTTCAACCTCGGAAAATCTCGATCGGAAAGATATTGACCCGGCGGCAAAGCCGCGCAGCCTTCTGGTGACGATATCACAATAAGATGTCGCAGATCTGAATACTGCGCATCTACAATTCAAATTCTCGATTGTACAGAAGTACGATCTTGAGACTATTTTCCCGCGCAAAAATTCAAATTTCGCAGAAAATTCAAGACACCGCGGAGTGTGAAAAATGTGGGAAGCCTCTGGGTGATGCGGAAACGGTTGAGCTATTAAGAAAAGAATACCACAAAGAGTAATTCACGTTTTTATTTTCGTTTTGATACAAGTGCGAACTTTGCCTATAGCGGCGTGGAAGGCAGCGTTGCAGATTACACTTTCAACTGTAAGATGTGTAAATGCTAAATCTGAAGAGAATTATTGATTTTTCTAGTAGATTTCTCGTCTTATTGCCATATAAAAATAATTTAAATTAGTTCAAAAATAATTTTCACAGAAAATCTTTCAAGTACTATTTTTCCAAAAACATTGACAAAGACAGATGCTTCACTTGCTCCGTTTGTAACAACAGAATTAGCTCTAACTCCGACTCTGCATTGATAGACAACAAACCATACTGTAATAATTGTGCACAGTTGCATTCAGGAGAGAGCAGGTTGGTTTCGCTCACAAAAACGAGACCACAGGTAAATTTCCACGAGTTTTTCATGAAGTTTCGATTGTTACAGGTTTTTGTCGCGTAAAAAAATGAATTTATTTATTTTTATTTGCTAAATTCTGACTTTTTGGAATGGTATTTTTGATAAAGAATACAGATGGACAAGAGGCGGAGACCGACTATAGCAAGGCCAACTCGTGGTGATGCATCTCATTCTTCTCATCATTTGTCCACAACATATGTCATCAAAGTACGACATGACGTCATCATTGTCGACAACATGTTGTTTAATGTCATCAATGTAAAGCATGATGCCATCAATGTACAACATGATGTCATCATTGTTCATAACATGATGTCATCAATGACGTCATCATCCTCGATGATTCTGCTGCTTGTTTTAAACTAAATGGAGGCGACCACAATGATCCATCTTCTCAATACGCGTAAATAAAAAGGATGTCCGTGTTGGCTGACAGATCAACACAGGCGACGACAGCCCACAGCAATCCCGCGCGCGGGAAAAAAACAATCCGGACCGCAAAGACGAAACCGCACTGAGAGAAAAGGCAGAAAAAGAAATCATAGAGAAGGAAAACGCGGAAAAGCAGAAAAAGGAGAAGGAAAGACAAGAGAAGGAGAAATCGGAAAAGGAAAATGTGGAAAAGCAGAAAAAGGAGAAGGAGAATGCGGAAAAAGAGAAATCGGAGAAGGAAAAACAAGAGAAAGTGGAGAAGGAAAAGGCAGAAAAAGACAGAATTCTGAAAGAAAAAGCAGAAAGAGAGAAGGCGGAGAAGGAAAAAGCGGAAAAAGAAAAGCAAGAGAAGGAAAAACTAGAAAAAGAGAGAATTTTGAAGGAAAAAGCGGAAAGAGAAAAACAAGAGAAGGAAAAAGTAGAAAAAGACAGAATTTTGAAAGAAAAAGCGGAAAAAGAAAAAGCAGAGAAGGAAAAGGCAGAAAAAGACAGAATTCTAAAAGAAAAAGCAGAAAAAGAGAAGGCGGAGAAAGAAAAAGCAGAAAAAGAAAAAGCAGAAAAAGAAAAAGCAGAAAAAGAAAAAGCAGAAAAAGAGAGAATTTTGAAGGAAAAAGCAGAAAAAGAGAGAGCGGAGGTCAAGTTATTAATTGTTTTTAATTCGGCTTTGCCGAAAATTTGCCACATTTTTTAATTTGATTCAATAAAAATTTTTATGGTTTTATCATTAAGTCTTATTGGAATGTGAATCTATTTCTCAGAAATCTCCAAGACTTTCCCTGACTTTGAACAGAAACTAAAATTGGACGAACTACAACGCGCCAAAACAGAAGAGCAAAAGAAGCCGGAGGTTTATTTTGGAAATTTCATCTAAATTCCACTGAAATTGCGTAGAATGCTCCACCCGTCAAGAGGTCATCTACAACGAGCAAAACGATGAAATGTGTTCCTTGCAAGCTCACAGCAGTGGGCGGAAAATATTGCAAAAAATGCGGTTCCGCGATGACCGTTGTAGACGAGGTGAATTTCCCACATTTTTCCACGATTTTTCCTGAAACTTTCGTAAAACCCCATGAAAAATACAAGAGAATTCATGTGAACTATTTCAGGCTGTTGTAGATGAGACAAAAGCAAAAGAGGTTGAAGAGAAAGCCAGAAAAGATGCCGAAGCCGAGAAGTTCACCCGCGAAAAGCAGAAACAAGAAAAAGAGAAATTAGAAAAAGAAAAAATCGCGCAAGAAAGATTAGAAAAAGAAAAACAAGAAAAAATCGCGCAGGAAAAATCGGAAAAAGAAAAACAAGAGAAAATCGCGCAAGAAAGATTAGAAAAAGAAAAGCAGGAGAAGATCGCGCAAGAAAAATCGGAAAAAGAAAAGCAAGAAAAGATCGCGCAGGAAAAATCAGAAAAAGAGAGGGCGGAAAAAGAGAAATTGGAGAAAGAAAAATTGGAGAAAGAAAAATTGGAGAAGGAAATGCAGGAAAAAGACAGAATTTTAAAAGAAAAATTGGAGAAAGAGAAGTTGGAGAAAGAGAAGTTGGAGAAAGAGAAATTGGAGAAAGAGAAGTTGGAGAAAGAAAGAATTTTAAAAGAAAAATTGGAGAAAGAAAAAATGGAGAAACAAAAATTGGAGAAAGAAAAATCGGAAAAAGAAAAATTGGAGAAGGAAAAGCAAGAAAAAGAAGCAAATGAAATTTCTGCGAAGAAGGAGGAGGATCTACAACGAGAAAATTCAGAGAGAAATGCAACGGTAAGTGAATCTCGATAACATGTATCTGTACTGACGAGTTGTAGATAGAAGAACTACCTCCTCCCTCTCCTTCACTACAACTGTAAGAAGAGTTTCCAAAATTTTGGCGCCATTTTTTGAATTTAAAAACTGACAACTGGTAGTAGAGACTCCGAACATTCCGCACCCGATTCACCCATCTCCCTACTCTCCATGGTACAGAAATTTGTTCGAAATTTCACATCTGACTCGTTGTAGAGGACCTCATCCACGTCAGATTTAGGTGTATCTACAACGATGGAAGGATATATTTTGTTGAGAGAAGAAATCGGCCTTCTCGCAAAGTGGAAGAAAAGATGGGCGCGTCTACAATACGACAGCTTGTTGTACTGGCAATCCCAGCCCAGAGGAAGAGAAAAATCTCCGAAAGGTCGGCGAAATTTCGTGGAATTTTTGTGTAAAACTCACTGACACTTGCAGGAGCGTTGTCCTTGGCGCTGATCGAGGATATACAACCAGACATGGACAGCAAGTGAGTAGTGGATCTACAACTCAGAAATTCTGACATGTGAAGGTATAATGAATTCACCATAATCACCAAAGCATCCAATTACGTAATCAGAACGTCTACAACCGAAGAGATGTTCCAATGGATTGAAGGTAGGTCGTTGTAGATCGCCTGAAATCTTCTGAAATTCTCAGTGCTGAGTAATGTTTCCATTCTACAACAGGCCAAGAGGGAGCAACAAGAGCAAGATGAAGAATTAGACATCAGAGGTCCTAGATTCGAGGTGAGGACTAGGTCCAATTCTCGTCGTTTTTGTACCGGATCTTCCACAGACATCTGTACAACATCATCCGGGGTTATTCCTCTAAAGCGTCGTAGACGAGGGAGGGTGTTCTGAAGCACAAACAACGGTTTGGTTGGAAGGACAGATTTGTAGAGCTGAAAGGAGGTGTTTTATTCTTCCGCCAAGTCGATAAACGCAAGATCTCGGTAAGTTACCGCAGATCCTCATTTGTTACCGTACTCATGTTCTTAGAATGGAAAACTGAAGGGAAAATTCGCGTTGTACGGTTGTACAATGTCAGAATACAAGGGGGATGAGACCGGAAATTCCTTCGAAATTTCGTCAGCAGATGGAAGTGCAATTTTACAAGCGAGATCGCTGGAGGAGATGCACATGGTCAGCATTTTGATTTCAAAAATGATGGTTCTTTGTTCTTTGTGGCAAAGATGTCTTTCTGCACTCGTATTGGCAGAGCTGCATTGTAGAATTGACATGTCAATTCTGTAACACCAGCAGCGATCTTTTACACTGACGAATTTTTCATTACGCTGATCATGGTTTAGTGGCTGAACGCCATCCTGCGACAACAGATAGAGATACAAGACACCATCGACTCGATCGCTCTGTGATAGGTTGTAACAATAAAAGTTCCAAAATGGCTGTATTGCACTGATTAACTCGACATCCTCTCAGCAAGGCGAAATCGAGGATTACCTCGGCGTCGATGAGACACGACCAATGTATCGTCCATATCTGTTGTTGTGGTTGTGTGAAGTGTACACGTTCTTTCTGGGCGGAAGTAGAACTTACGTATTTTTATCATGCGGAGATCTCAGTGTTTTTCGAAAATAGTAATATCGTCGACATTTAGGATATTGCGCAGCAGGATTTGCACTTGCGGTAAGAACAAACGTTAGTTAACGTAAAAGTTAAGCTGTTGCTATGGAAATTAACGTGTTGTTATCAATTCTTTATCTATTTGGCCGCAACGAGCTGTCTGTCTGTATAAATCTAACAGCCAACATGATCCACACTGCGTTTCTACCATCTGGATATGCGTAAACCTACTCTCATCAGATACTTCTAAGAACACTGAACAGACCTTTGCGCGTAGAGAATGTCTGGCTTGGTCACCTCTGCACTCTAAAATGTCGACGCCGACTCGACTTCGCAGTAGGGCGACCATCATTTTCCTTGGACTTCGGTGCGAGAATTGCAGCGGAAACCCCAAAAAGGTGTGACCTGTCAGATGACGTCATCAAATGATCTTAAGATCATACACAACAGAAAAGTGTTCACCCTCTGGTACTATCCTCTTGATACTTTGCTGGAAATCTGACATCATGTTGGTCATCGATGCACCCGTGACTCTTTCCAACTCATAGGTTGCGATGGCTGAAGACAAGAGGTAACTCAGGTTCTCGTCGAAGAAGGTGGTCAGGCCCAAGCTGCGGCGCTCATGAACGATGATGTTTAGAAGCGCCATCTCTATCTCTGTCTCTGTAGAGGTGACCTTGCCTCTTGTCAATACTTGAAGACTAAGCTCTATAAAACCAACCTGTAAAGTCGAAGGCATCAGACAGGGATGTGGCATCCTGAACCATCAATTTCTTGACGTCATATTGACATATTTGACACTCACTTGACGTGAGCGGACACTGAACTCTGATCCATGGCCTTCCAGTACCTCTTGTTGCGAACGTCTAAATTGATCCGGTGCACTTCGGAATACAGCTGAGTGTTGGCATATACGCATCGGTGGTTGAACGCGGCCTCCGCGGTTTTGAACTTATGTTTCCGATTTTCTGCCGGGTTGGCATATCTGTCATGTCAGTGTCACAAAAGAAAAGGAGACTCACTGATGACCCGTCAAACTGTCCCAAAACGTTGGGACGGAGTTTTGGTCCAATGTCATGACCCACATGTAACTGCCCCTCTCCTGATGCTGTGATCACCTCAGAATCTTCGAGATTCTCCAGCACTTACCGATCCGGTAACAACATAGGCATCGAGACCAAATCCCAGCAACAAGCTGCACAATAGCAAACAGTGACCTTCCACATTTCCTGTGACATTCAGCGTGATATCTCCAAAGAAGGTATTGTTAGTCTTGGAGTCACCTCTGCCTTTGCATAAAAAGGTGTGGAGGGAAGGCCAGATTTCTCTTCTATTTGTGGTGGGACCGACCGTCTGGTCTGTTTGGTATTCGAAAAGGCTCACAAAGCGGGCGGCATGTCGTGGAGAATCGATGATTCTTCCAGACTACGTGTGTCAGAATGTCAACAAGATTTCCCAACGTAGTGTTTGATAAGCTTCACATAATATATTTCAAACAAGATAAAATACCTGCAGAGGCCTCAAAAAACAGCAAACGGGAAGGTCTTCGCCTCCCCCCTCGTTTTGTGCGTAAATTGGTACCAGCCTGGAATCGAACCCTTGTCCCAACTGACAATATTCCTTCCACCATTGTTGTGAGCCCGCGAAAAATACCTGAAAATTCAGTTGATTTTCTTCGAAATTTCGAAAGAAAATCACAGACCTGTGAGAGAGATGCTTCTTGAGTGCGTTCAAAATTGATGTGAGCGTTGATATCCTCCAATAAATAATTTTTGTGTGGCCTTGGCACGATCTGATTTTATTATTTTTCATCAACCGAGGAGGTCTCACCTCTAACTTTAGGTCCACTATTCCCACGGAGACCCTTGTACCCACCCCGATAAATTCTGTCGACACTGTACATACCCCGGAGAACAAGACCCTCCTCCATTCCAGAGTGTGTGTACCGATCAGAGAAGTAGTGCCGTCGGCATATCTCTTCGTGACTACCATGTGAACTGGCTCCTGCAGAATTTTCATATGAAAAATTATGAGAAGCAGATTATAACTATCGTGAAAATGAAAATGACTCACTTTTAGGGATAATAGTTGAGTTGTAGATGACGGTAATTCTATTGAAAAAGCTTCAGAAAACAAGGGGTCACAGCCACACTCTACAGGCCTCGAGGCAAATCGCTGATTACAGCACAACAAGTGCAATGTCAATTTTGGACTCAATAGTCCAGATGAAATCTAATTCTGTCAAAATGATATTCTTCTGATCTTTGGAATCAAAAAGTATTTGAAGTCCTCACCTTCATCTCTTCAGATGGGAATAATTCGTCCAAAAATGCTTTTCCACACAACACTTGAACGAGTAGCTTGGGCCGCGCTCCTCCGCCTGCTATAAACAGATTAAAACGAATTCAATAAGAAAGAAATAAAAGGACGACTCACTCATTGTCGTTGAGAAACCTGGCAGCCTCTCTGCATCATCGTGAAGGATCACGGGTTGTGGGGGATTTTCAAAGCTGTCTTCTTCGTCTGAAAATGTCTGTGTCTGCTGTTGTACAAATTCATTTGTGCTTGGAAGATCGGCGAGACCGAGTGACTTGACAATGTCTTGTATGAAACCTTTCTCATACAAGATCTTCACGATCTATTTCAATCAGAACAGGTGATCAACAAGTGACAACCTTCTCTTCATCTTCCTCATCTTCTGGGTTCAAATTGAGTTGTGCTGCTAAGTTTCTGATCTGTTCGTGGATATCTTCCATGAGTTAGCTTTCCAAGAATTTTTAGAAAAGAAGCTCACTCCTGCTCTTCAAGCGATCACCAACGATCTTTTTCAGTGCATTAAGCTGTTCTGTCGTGACGTTAGTCATCCCCCTCTCATTTGTAACCGTGTTTTCCCGCCTTTGAGAACGGCACAATTGTTTAAGACTTTCTACAAAGAATGAGTTAAGTAGCTCCTTCGTGCCTCTTTATTTTCATGTTATCGTATTCGGCCTGGAACGATCATCCAAAATAAAGACACTTCTTTTTTCGTTGTAAAATGGTCATTGCTCCTGTCAGTATTATTTTCATCTTGAAAAGCCGAAACGGTTTTGGTTACTGTTGGCGGGAAATTGATCCTCATTTATGAAACAGAGGCAACAGTCATGAGCTCCCCGATTCCGTCTAAGCCTGCGGTTAAGGCTGTAAAGAAAAGCGAAGTCATAAAGAAGCTGGTTCCGGCAGCCTCTAAACCTCTTGCCGTTGCTACATCGCCGTTAGCTGCAAGGAGAACCTCGAGAGCGCCTCAACCAGAACCAACAGCTATAAATAACACGCCAACTCCTGCCAAAGTTGTGAAGAAGGTTGTCATCAAAAAGGCAGCGCCGCCAGCGGGAGCAACACCGGCTGCGAATGTTCAAACATCAACAACCGCTCCAGCGACAACTGCAACAACAACTTCGGTGACTCCAGATGATAAGAAAAAGAAGGTGATCAAGAAAATCGTCGTGAAAACGGCGAGGAAAACACCAACAGCAGAGGCCGAATCGAAGGTGTTGGACATTGATCAGGAACTGGAAGACATTTTGTATAAATTTGGGCGGATACAAGATTTCCTCCGAGGACATCTCAACCAAGGAAGTGATACAAAGACAGCTGAAGATGGTGGTGAATCGAATGGAAATGATAAGACCGAAATCACATCAGAAAGTGGATTATCACCAGCAGTATTACTTCGCAGCGGCCAAAACATCAAAAGAGTGGGTGAAAACACAAAAATCATCACAGACTTGTTACGATCTGCGATAGAAGGTAAATTAGGAGCTGCCGATTCAAATACTCTGATCCCTGGTGCCCTATGTGAAGCCCTCAAAGAACAGTTGGCCACATTATCACCGACAGAAAAAGAGACCATACCGATGCCAGAGATCAAAATTCAAGGTTCCAGCCGCAATCCATCGCCAGCAGTGAGCCCGAGGTACATCGCCGTTTCTGTAAATGATCATTCTGATGTCGAAAGTCCTTCCATGCATAACATCGCCTCACTGGCGACGCCCGCTCCATCAACAGCTCCCGCTCCCTCCGCGACACCCACCCCCTCCGCAGCCACTCTTCAACCAAGTAATGCAGAAAAGCCGGACGACGAGCGAGCCCTGCGTCACAGCGCGTCATTCGAAAAGTGAGTCATGTACCGATTTTCCCGCCTTTTTGACTCTTTCAGGCGAGGTATGAAACTAAACCTGAACCGACTTTCCATGACCATCCCCTCCATCGTAGTCCCCCAACTAGACATCCCCCCTCCCCCCCCTTCCGCCCCGGGTACCCTCCCCCTCAAATCCCCCATCTTTCCCTCCCTCAGCTCCGCCCTTCTGACCGAAATCCAGTCGCCGAGAAATCTGAAGTCATCTACACTGCGCAAAACAACGGTCTCAAAGAGGCAATGGACTTCGGAACCGAAAGAGATGGCCAAATCACCGTTAGAGGACAGAAAACACGATCCCCAAAAGAAGCTGAAGGCTTTGTTGAAGGGTTCAGAAACTTCTGAGAAAAAGACGACCACGAGTGAGTGACTTTGATGTCGTGTAAAATTGACAGAAATAGGTGGGGAGGAGGAAGGCGCCATCATAACAAAAGAGGTAATTACATCGTTGTAGATTGATCTTTCGTGCAATGATCCAATACACAAAATATACCATTTTTCATTTTTGCAACAAAAATCAATTTCAGAAAATAATAAATTTTATTTTAATACGTCCAGACCATATCCGTCACCAAGCAGACCAGATCACACCTGTATGGCATCTCTCTATACGTTGATTCTTCCAATTTATGGTGCGCTTCGGGCAACAACATCCGCGTCTACGACTCCCAATCTGGAAAGATCACCAGGATGGTCGACTCGCCTTCGAGTGGCCAGATTAAATGTGTCCTTGTGATGGGCAGCCAACCACAGCAGACATTATGGGTCGGGTCTTCCGACAAGAAAGTTCACATCTACGGTGGAGATAATTACCAGATCATACAGGTACAGATCAGATCTTTGATATAACCTCTTTGACACATGTCAGACTTTGACAGGACATAAGATAGCTGTCAAATGTCTTTTGAATGTTGGAGGCGGGAATGTTTGGTCCGCTTCCGCTGATGGATGCGTGTGCATCTGGAACTGTGATGCTAAAAATCCAAAAATAGAACTCGTCACCACAATTCAGATCCACACCAGAGGTGATCAGACGTCAAGACTGTCAAATTGACATGTGACAGCAATCAATGACATGTGTCTCGTGGGTGACACAGTTTGGACGGTATCAGACGACAAGACGATCAGAGTGACGTCATTGGACCGTCTCAAAGTGATCCAGAAGTTATCCGCACACACGGACTATATCAATTCTATCGTTGTAGTTGGTGGAAACAGGTAACAAGATCAAAGTTTGTAGTGCAAAAGTTTGAAAATAATTCAAGATGACGCTTTTGGTGATTGATTTGTCACAAATCCGAAAAATTATTTCTGCTCGGCAGAAATTCCAAAAAAATTAAATGTATAAGATTGGTCAGTGAACATCTCAGGGTCTACACCGGTTCAGAAGATAAGTCTGTGGCTGTTTGGGACACCCAGACCTACAAGTTCATAAAGAGGATGACTCACGACAAGGCTGTCAAGTGTATTGCCGCTTGTCCGAATGTCGCACTCTCTGGCTCAATCGACGGTGTTGTCAAGGTGAGATATCTCATCTTTTGTGAAAACGCTGAAGGGTTAAGGCGTGGAAAACGAAGACATTTGATCTCGTGTCAAGTTTTGCTCAGCATAAGGTAACATGACCGGATCATTGACGCTCGTGTCATTGTGACGTCTTTATGTCCTTCTGACACATTTAGTATGGTGTGAACAGTCTGTTTTCGCAAGGTTCAGTAGTGTACTGCGCTTATGTAGACCAGACAGTTGTAGTCTACGATGTCGACAAGTACTTGAAATCTCCGCAAAATTTCATCTGACAGTTCCAGGAACAAGATAATCAATCAATTTAAGCTGTCAGAGACTTTCTCTGTCGACTATGTGATAAAGGAAGAGCTAGAGTTGAGAGATGACATGGACGAGGACATGATGCCAGTCATGTGAGTTGTGTCCTCTTAAAATGTCATGATGACATCATCAGGGAGTTCATCAATGCGAGAATGAAAATTGAACCTGATGCGGCACATCTCATCCCTTTTGATCCGGCATCCATCAAATCATCTATGAAGGCGATCAAAGATGGTGTCTTGTTATGGTGAGTCATAAGTATTTAGAGGCGTAAATCCTGTTGTACTTGCATCTCTACAATTGCGAAGCTGCAAAACAAACGATAATTTGTCAACATTTCTCTTGCTCACCAATTTTACACAAAACAAATGATGACGTCATCACAAAACCTGCATCAAGACATGACGTCATCACAAAATCTGCACAACATGAGATCGTTACAACAAAATATGACGTCATCACAACAAAACGTGACACCGCACAGCCTCCTAGTGGCATCAGAAGTGCCTGGTCTTATTGACACTCGTGTTATTCATACAAAGCCGAAGAATCAGAAGGAGATTATAAGCAACCTGAACATTCTAATCAACGCTGCTGCAATCTTGGGCGTGGACACATCGAATATTTCGACTGCCGATTTTTTGAACGAAAAGGTGATCCGGCTTTGAGATTTTTTGGCAGGTGTTGATGTGATGACGTCATGTCTTGTCAAGATGACGTCACGATCTGTTGATAGACAAGATCACGGAAGTCGCATACAACCAAAAAAAGTTAAAAATATTTCACGGTAACAATCGTGAGAGACTGCGGTAAAACACCGTGTAACAAAACGCAATAAAGACTCACGACCAACAATAATCGCGAAAAGTTGACAAAAAACAGACCCATTCCGTGTTAGATTTCGTCTGGCAGATTGTAGAGGGGAGTCTCTTCGCAAATCTCGCCACCAAAATCAAGCACGACCCCGAATATGCCGTGTTGCTGGAGCCGGGAGAAGATGTCAGGGCCATGTCAAAACTTCCCGCGGAGGAGATCTTACTTCGATGGTTTAATTACCATCTAAAGAAGGGAGGATGCTCCAGGAAGGCGGAGAATTTCTCCGCAGACGTACAGGTCGGTTTCATCATTTTTCCGCATTCTTCCGACACTTTTATTCTGACCGAGTTAGGATTCTGAATGCTACCTCACATTGTTGAACCAACTGACAAGGAAGGAGGGTGCGGTACAGCTTGACGCGGACTCTGACAAGAACGCGGCCAAAGTTTTAGACATGGCAGCCACGCTCAATTGTGGCAAGTATATGTCTATCAGCCACATCACTGAGGTAGTATGATACACAGTTGTTTCTCATGCATATAATCTGTGGCAAAAAGCTTTTACATCTTTGGTGACTTGTGGCTGTTTAGACGAAGCACTTTGATATTTAGATTATTCATTCAAAAACAAACTTTCAACGTTATATGCGATATTTCCAACAAAAACCATTCTGTTGTAGAAAGAAAATCTACCCTAAAAACATTGTCGACACAAGAACTGATGGTCTTAGGGTCACAATCTCTTAAACATCGCCTTTGTCACGGAGCTTTTCAAGAAATGTCCTGGACTGAAACAACAAGCCCCCAGCACACTGGCCTCACCTCCGGTTGCAGATCCTTCAAATAGAAGGAGGAGCACGACCTTCTCTCAGAACAAATTCAAATTTGACTCGACAGACAGAGAGCAGAGATGTGAGTTATTTCTCCTGAAACATCTGCTTGTATTGTGGTAGACAGAAAACAAGTGACATTGCTACCGTGTATCTCTCGTTAAGAAACCGCGCGCTTTTGTGTAACAAACATATTCGGGTGAAACCGCACAAGAATTGCAACAAGATTCGAGATTTGTGGCATTTGGTGAAATAATGTCTATTGACTATCTACAGCATTCAGCGCATGGCTCAACAGCTTCGATCTAGACTCCAAAGTGACAGACGTAATGGAAGATCTCCGTGACGGTCTCATCCTATTACGTGTCGTAGATCGGATCTACCCCCAATCTGTAGAATGGCGTAAAGTCAACCACCAGCCCGACAACCCTTGGAAGAAGACGGAGAATTGTAACTATGTGCTGTCTATATGCCAGAAGCACGGCCTCAACCTAAAAGGCATCTCGGGGGCCGACATTGTAGACGGAAACCAGAACCTCACAATGGACTTGCTGTGGCAGCTCATGAGAGCTGACGTCTTAAACTTTATACAGAATCTGCAAGCCGATGGAAAACAGATCAGCGAGCAGATGATGGTCGAATGGGCAAATGCGCGCGTGAAGGATGCGGGAAGAGACAACATGATTGAGAGTTTTAGAGATCCGACGATCCAAGATGGCACTTTTCTGATCGATCTCTTGCATTCTTTGGACGAAACAGCCGTCGACTTCTCCATGGTCGAGCCCGGCGCGACAGGTGACTTTTCATCAGAATTTCTGTTCTATGCTGGTTGTAGATGGCTGATTGGATACAGCGGAGGAGTGCGCCAGAAATGCCCGGTATCTGATCTCTAGTGCTTGGAGAATTGGAATCTCCATGTTTGTGCAATGGGAAGACATTGTAGAAGTCAAACCAAACATGATCCTGTTGTTTGTGGCCGCACTCATGATGTTTGCCAACAAATAAAAGTGTTGTAGAATGACCTTCTTTCGGTTTTCCTGCCCTTGGTTCGGTTTCGAGCCGAAATTTCCAGTCGCGATCTGTTAGATCAGATGTCACGCCGTGACGGAAAAGTGGCGAAATTACGTTACCAAGTGTACGTCTCGGTATGTAACGTGACAATCTGACAAACCTTAAGACAGGTCCTTAACACGTTTTCTGGGGCTTGATAATCATGACCAGACCAGACTCTGCGGGGCCGGAACCGTCTCCTGCAACGACGTCTGCATTTCCGAGTGCGCCTACACCTGTAACTCTAACGATGGAACGGTGGGTGTCATGATCAGACATCGATTTTGGAATGACATGATCACAGTATGCCCCGAAACCCGACAGAAC